>JAPJYX010000129.1:0-27438 GCA_030503985.1 Himalopsyche tibetana
CTTTATCTAGCAAAGAATTATCTTTTACTTAACAAAATGTAAGTGTTCATTTCTCCTTTACCTTTAATAGGAATTCTCCCCCGCAGCTTAAAAATAAACTGCTCTTTTAATTGCTCGTAAGTTGCTGTTGTCACCTGAATTTTGCTAGGAATTCCCGTCGTTTCCATACGAGAAGCAATGTTTACTGTATCACCCCACAAGTCATAAATAAACTTGCTCAGACCAATTACGCCGGCTACCACTGGTCCTGTATTGATACCAATCCTTAATTTAAATTCTTCACCAATTTGAGCATTAATGTTAACCATTTCTGATTGCAGGGAGAGTGCCATTTGGGCAACGGCTTGGGCATGATCAAGTCGAGGTATTGGCAAGCCTCCTACTACCATATAAGCATCACCAATTGTCTTAATTTTTTCTAGTCCGTATTCTTGAGCTAGTTGATCAAATTTAGAAAATATAATGTTGAGTACAGAGACAAGTTGTCCAGGCGTTTTTCGATTACAAAATTCCGTAAAACCAACAATATCAGCAAATAAAACAGTAGCTCCTTGAAAGTGGTCAGCAATGGGAACTTGACGACTTTTCAACTGTTTGAGTATGGGGGATGGTAAGATATTTAGTAAGACTCTTTCTGTTTCTTGCTGTTGAAATTTTAGAGCTTCTTGGATTTCTTTACGCTCTGTGATGTCAGAAACAGTGCCTTCATAGTAAAGGAGGCTCCCTTCAGAATCACGCACCGCGCGAGTATTTTCAGAAATCCAAATTACCTGACCATCTTTGCGATATACCAAAGATTCAAATCCTTTGACTTTATTGTTAGCTTCCACCGCATCCATAAATTTGTGACGCTGAATTGATTCAACATAGATTTGCTGAGAAACATCTTCAATACTATTAATTAGCTCTTCTGGTGATTCATAGCCGAACATCCTTGCCAAGGCAGGATTTACACTCAAGTATCGTCCTGAAGGTGTAGCTTGAAAAATGCCTTCAACCGCATTTTCAACAATACTGTGGTATTTTTCTTCAGCAATTCTAAGGGCATCTTCTGTGTGTTTACGTTGAATTAATGAACTTAGTTGGATTGCCGCAGCGTTTACTAATTCTACTAAATGTTTTTGAATTGGGCTAGCTGTTTTCTTAAAGAAAACTAATACTAGTGTGACTGTATCATTAACTAAAATTGGTATAGAAAAGCTAGCTTTTAACCCAGAATTTGCCGCATTTTTAGCCCTTATAAAAACCTGTACTGTCTCAAGAGAAACATCATCTATCCATTCGGGTTGTTTAGAAGACCAAGTACGCCCAGGAGAGCCAATATTTTGGGCAAATGTTATAGTTAAACTTTGCTGACGAAATTCTTCTAAGCCTGAGTTAGTAGCAGACCAACTTTGAGCATAATTAAGTAATGTGCCATCAAGATTAGGAATCCAAGCTTCTCCTAAATCCCAATTAATTATCCCACAACAAGAGCGGAGAATGATCGATAAGGCTGAGGAAAAATCAGAAGCTTCAGCAATTGATTGAGTCGTAGAAAGAAGAAAAAAGAGTTCTTCTTCAGCACGCTGACGGACGGCAATTTCAGCAGAAAGACGGTTGTTTTTATCTTTAAGTTGCCGCGAAAGTCGCTGTTGATTGAGTTGATTTTCGATCCTAACTAAGACTTCTTCAATCTGAAAAGGCTTAGTAATATAATCTACTCCTCCTACTTCAAAAGCTTTAATTTTGTCAAAAATTTGATCTAAAGCACTGATAAAAATCACAGGAATTTCAGCCGTTTCTGAACTTATTTTTAACTCCTTACAGACTTCATAGCCATTCATTAACGGCATATTAATATCTAGTAAGATCAAATCAGGGGGAATTATTTTTGCCCCCTTTAATGCCATTAGTCCGTTGATTGCTGTCCTAACTTGATATCCATGAGACTGAAGGATTGTAGACAACAAACGCAAATTATCTGGTGTATCATCAACAATTAGAATATTACCTTTGTCTGCGGAAATTTGAGTGCTGTTCATCGGCAATTGCCTGAAGTGAGATTTTAATCATGATCAATACAATCGATAATTATATCTAGACGAAAGTTATCAACTAAATTCATTAAAAGATTGCTTAGATGTGTTTGAGTTTGGGGGATATATTGAATTAAATCACTAACAAGTTGATCATCCATTGCCAGTGCAGCTTGATATAACTGTTGTACCCATTCATTGGGCATCACATTAAGGTCTTGTTTGGTTAAAGAAATTGGCAGTGTTAAAATTTGCGGAGTAGATTGCTCTGTTTTATATCGGTAACGTACTCCTAAGTGATATGCCATTTTTTCAAAAAATAAGTTTTCTTGGAATGGTTTACACATAAGGTCATCACAACCTGTTTTTAAGATAGCATTTATTTGTTCTTCAAAAGCATTAGATGTTAAAGCGATAATTATTGTAGGACTTCTCATTTGATCTGGTTGATTTGGGGATACTAAAAATTTTTGGTTTTCAAGATTTCTAATTTGTTGAATTGCTTGATAACCATCCACTATTGGCATCTGAATATCCATCCAAATCAAATGTGGTTGCCAACTCTGCCATAAAGCAACTGCTTCTTGACCATTGATAGCTTCTCGCACTTGGAAACCAACAGAAGTCAGGAGGTATACGAGCAATTGCCGAGAGGCAAGATCATCCTCAACGACTAAAATGCGATATTCTTGATTTGGTTCTAATTCTATTACTTGTTTAGCTAATCGTATCGTTTGAACTTGATTTGTTTGAGCTAAATTAATGGGGATGTTAAACCTAAATACTGTACCTGTTCCTGGATGGCTTTCAACAGTAAGTTCTCCTCCCATTTGTTGTACAAAAGAGCGGCTGATTGGTAAACCTAATCCTGTGCCTTCCATTGATTTTCGACCTGTTTCAGTCTGGGTAAATGCTTCAAAGAGCAATTCAATTTCTTCTTGTGCAATGCCAAGTCCAGTATCGGCAACTTCAAAGTAAAGCTGTATTTGTTCTAGGTCTGATTCTCTTCTGTTTAGTCTATCAATGGCAAAAGATACTCGCAATGTCACACTTCCAACTTCTGTGAATTTAATGGCATTATCTAATAAGTTAATCAAAATTTGGCGCAATTTTCCTTGGTCAGTTTGCACATATTGAGGCAGGTTTTTTGAACGTTCAAAGCTGAGTTGTAAACCCTTAGAACCTGCACCAAGTTGCAACATCTCAAACAAGCTATCAAGCAAGCGGTGTAAGTCAAAACTTGTTTCATTCAAGTTAGTAATACCTGCTTCAATTTTTGTCATTTCTAGAATATCGTTAATTAGTTCTAGTAAGTGCTTGCCTGAGCGCAAAATAATGCTTAGATATTCCTGCTGTTGGGGGGAAGCTGAGACATCACGATTCATCACCTGAGTAAAGCCGAGAATGGCGTTGAGCGGCGTTCTCAGTTCATGGCTCATTGCAGCCAGGAATTGACTTTTTGCCTGGTTAGCTACTTCTGCAGCCTCTTTAGCGTGGGCAAGTTGTACCGACTGTTGTTGAGTTTGGGCAAGTAATTCGGCTTGCTGTAATGCTACTCCTAAATGCACACCAATCTGAATTACAATGTTAATTTCTGTAGCTTGCCATTCACGAGAACTGGAATTTTGATAACTAGCAAGCAATCCCCAAACTTTATTGCTAGAAATAATAGGGATTGTGATATAAGCTCTAGCTTGAAATTGCTCCAAAAGCTCGACATAACATTCTTTAAATCCAGCATTATAAATATCAGGAACAACTCGATAACTAACGCCTTGGCTATAAATATTACCTTCAGTTTCTTGTAGATAAGTATCTTTTACTAAACCGAAGTGTTGTCTAAATTAACTGAGCAACGTCCATCCTGCATTGCTCCTTTCGTGAAACTTGGGTTATTCTGTTGTTTTTGAAATAAAGAAATCCAACCAGTTGCTACCGACTCAGCGACAAACTTACCACTCCAGTCAGGATTGAAACGATAGACAACAACTCGATCACAATTAATTGCCAATCGTAATTCTGCAGTAGTTGCTCGAAAAATTGTTTCGATATCCAATGATGAACGCATTTGTTGGATAATCTGGGCAATTGCTTTTTCCTGTTTAGCTTTTTGACGCAACACCTGCCTCAACTTTTTGGCGTTTCAACTCAGCAGCGGCACGAGCAGCAAATATTTTCAAAATCGATATTTTTTCGGGATCAAATGCCATAGGTTTTACATCTAGCACTGACAATAAACCTAAAATGAATCCCTCGTCAATTAATGGCACTCCAACATAGCTTTCTGCATTTAATTTTACCAAATCAAGATCATTGGGAAATAATGCTTGTAAATGTTGGGAATAGTAGCAGATTTCCTGACTATTTAAGACAGCTTCTCTAGGAGTTCCAGCGACAATATATTCTTGATTTTCTATCCAAGTATTACCTTGCCAAAATGCTAGAATCCGAACTTTTGTATGTGCTGGATCAATCGATTCACTAATGGAAGCATGGCGGACTTGTAGAACCTCTGCTAAATAATGAACACAGGTATGCATAAAAGTACTACCTGTTGCTGATGCTGTGCCTTCAACAATCAAGCGTAGCGCGTCTTGCTGTCGTTTTCTTTCACTAATATCCGTAATCCGAATTAGATGCATTTGACGCGAGGCAACATGAATGATCTTTGCTGCCATACTGCCCCAAAAGAAGTTGCCTTTTTTAGTAATATATTCTAACTCTCGACTCCAAATGCCTCGAAAAGTTAGTTCTTTGAGAATATTTGTGATTTCTTCGTTTGTAAATGGTTCTTTTTGAAGATTTATTCCTGCAATGTTGAGTAATTCATCTTTGCTACTAGCTTCAAATAGTTCGACGGCACGACGGTTGCAATCTACAGTTAAAACTGTATCCCCGTCTACTAAAAAGATGGCATCTGCTGATTCATTAAAAACCGATTCTAATAAGTCTTTGCTGCGGATAATTTCTGCTTCAGCCTGTTTGCGATCACTAATATCTGTATGGGAACCACACATCCGATACGGCTTACCCAATTCATCTCGTAATGCTGTGCCACGGGCAAGAATCCAGCGGCAACTACCATCTTTACATCGCGCCCGAAACTCCACGGAATAAATGAGACTGCTACCATCTAAATAATTTCCCAAAACTGCATAAGTGTGGTCTGTATCTTCTGGATACAAGCATTGTTGCCAGGTTTCAATTGTATTGGCAAGTTCATGATCTTCGTACCCCAACATACTTTTCCAACGAGGAGATAAATAGACTTGACCAGTACGAATATTCCAGTCCCAAATGCCATCCTGCACACCTTCTACTGCCAAGGCAAATCGCGCTTCACTTTCACGCAGTGCCGCCTCAATTTGCACACGTTTAGTAATATTAGTAGCAGTACCTGTTGCGCCCAATCACATTTCCTTGATCATCAAAAAGTGTATTGGCATTAACGAGTAAATGAATCTCCCTACAATCCTTGGTAAGTTGTGTTAACTCATATTGAAAAAGTGAATTACCTGCAAAAATTTGTTGTAACATTTGAATGTCTTTAGAAATGTATTTCGGTGATTCAAAGTTGCTACAGGGGCGACCGAGCATTTCTTCGGGTTCATAACCATAAATTTGTTTGAATGCTGGATTAACAAAAGTAAAACACCCTTGAGTATCGATTGACCAAATCAAATCTTGGGATGTTTCAACGAGGCGACGATACTTGCATTCGCTATCGATTAAGGCAATTTCAGTAAGTTTATGTTCAGTAATATCCTGCACTGTACCAAATATTTCAACGGCTTGACCTTGGCTATTAAAAATTGCCTCGCCCCTAGCTTCTATATAACGTATTTGACTATTTTCTAGATGTAAAAAGTTGGTATTAGGTGGTATTAATCTATACTCTATTCTGTATGGTTTTTTATTTTCGATTGAGTTTTCTACAAGTTTCTGCAATGGTTCTCGGTCATCAGGATGTATCCGCTCAATCAGTTCGTCAGAAGTTGGTTCTGATTGAGTTGGCTCAATATTATAAATATGAAATGTTTCGGCAGACCAAGTAATTTTTTTTGTTAGTAAATTGCAAGCCCAACTGCCAATACGGGCAATTTTTTGAGCTGCGGCTAGAGAGGCTTCACTCTTTTTCAAAGAAATAAATAATTGATTTCGTTCTACTTCTGCCTGATGTTTATCTGTAATATTGCTCGCAGTTCCTGTTATTTTCAAGAAGATTCCTTCTGAATCAAAAAGTGCAATTGCAGTAAACATCAATTTAATTGGTTTACCGTTTTTTGCTAAATGTGTCGATTCATATTGAAAAATTGATTCCCCTTTCACTAATCGCTCAAAAATTTCTAAATCTTGGGCGATTTGTTCTTGTGGCAAAAAATCACTAAATGAACGACCGATCATTTCTTCTGGTTCGTAACCATGAATTTGTTTCACCGCAGCATTAACGAAGGTAAAACGTCCTTCAACATCCAGTGACCAGATCATATCCTGAGATGCTTCAACTAAATGACGGTACTTTTGTTCACTTTCAATTAAAGCAGCTTGCACCTGTTTTTTCGCACTGATATCCCTGATAATTGACCATAAAGCAATGGGTTTCCCATCATCATCTTTATGGCAGTATGCTGTTAACTCTGCTGGGAATATTGTGCCATCTTTTCTGATATATTCTTTCTCAAAAGTAACGGCTAATCCTTGAAGTTGTCTTTGAACAATTTCTGTTTCCTTTTTATGCCATTTTACAGGTGTTAAGTCCTGGAATTTAATTTTTTGCAATTCTTCTAAAGAATAACCCACCATCTTTTTAAAGCTAGAGTTGCAATCAATATATTGCCCGTTAATCTCTACAACAACAATGCCATCAACGCTGCCTTCAAATAACTCGCGATAAAGATTCTCACTGCGTTTGCGCTCCCGTGATTCCAATGCTAAGGTAACTAAATCAGCAATAGAACGAGTGAAATTTTGGTCTTCCACTGTCCAATGACGAAGATTTCCGACCTGTTCACTTGAGACAACACCTACCGTTTTTCCTCTTAGGCGAATTGGTGTATCTAACACCGAAATAATATTACGAGGTTGATAATAAAATTCTGAATATTCTTGGGTTCTGGGTCAGTATGAGCATCATTAGCGACAATTACTTGATTTTCAGCTAAAGCTTGAAAATAAGTAGGGTAGTTAGCGACTAACAATTCAGATTCTTCACAATATTGATTAAGGCTTAAATTAAATAATTCCAGGCATTGTAAATAAGTTCCACTAGTATCAAAAACCCAAATACTAACTCGTCCAACTGCCAAATTATAAGCAGTTGTTTGTGTAATTGCTTGGAGGGCTGTTTTCAGATCTCCTTGATTAATAGCAGGATTTTTCGCAAGTTCCATCAAGGCATGATTATCTTGTTTTAACTTAATCCAACCGGATCTTAGGGAAGTTTCAACTTTTTGGTATTGCCTAATAGCGGCTTTACTAACATTAATTTCTTGCTGTAGCTTTGCCTGTTCTCCTAGGAGTTGTTTTGTCAGCCGGCTGATACTCAATTGGCTATCAATACGTGCTAAAACTTCCGCCTTTTCAAAGGGTTTAGTGATGTAGTCTACGCCATGCTTCATCAAGGCTTTTACCCGCTCAAGTTTTCATCTAAGGCACTGATAAAAACAACAGGAAGATCAGCCGTTTGTTGATTCATTTTCAGATGTTCATAAACCTGAAACCATCCATTTCTGGCATAGAAACAGCTAACAAAATTAAATCAGGTAATTTGGTTTGAATAGACATTAAGGCACTCGCACCATTGAGCGCTACTTGCACTTTATAGGTAGAATCTGACAAAAATATGTTTAGTAATTCTAAGTTGATAGAGGTATTATCAACAATTAAAATACTTGATTGATGCCGCGTATTTTGCTCCTGATTCATGGTTAAATTGCTATTATTTAGTAGAAGTTATGTTTACTGGTTAGAAGCAGCCTGCCATCTCAATATTTTTAAATAATGAGTAAGAAACGAAGATTTTTTTAGATCATCTTAGATAGATATTCTTATTTTTCATACTCAATGCCTCGACTCTGGCGATAAAGGCTTTTATTTATACTCACCCAAAAATGCAACGAAAAAATGTGTAGAAAAACTTTTTATTAAAATTTAGCGAGATTAATATAAATCTGTCAAAAGCGAAAAGGTATATTTGAGCATTTCATCATCATTTATCTTCCCCAAATTCTCCAGAGTTCATAGTTTTTACTTTGATTCTTCCTATTTTAGTCCCATAGATGATTTTGATTAAACATCTTGCAGAAGTTTATTTCTTATTGTTCATTCTTCATTGTAAACCCTTCACTCAAATCAAAAATCACATCCAGTCTAAAGTTATCGACTAAATCAGTTAAAGCTAATTTTATATCGCTATGTTCTTCTGGAATTTGTTCAATAAGTGTCAAAATCTCTTCATCTTGACAAGCTTCTGCTAATTGATGGATTTTTTTTCGCCATTCTCCTGGCATTATATTAAGAGACTCTGGTTGAAGTATTTTTAGAGGTGGTGCTAACTGCGTGGATTTCGGTTGTTCATAAATATAGCGAACTCCTAGGTGAAGTGCGATCTTTTCTAGTAATATCTCCGCCCGAAAAGGTTTACGCACAAAGTCATCACAGCCTGCATTTAAAATTGCTTCTCGCTGCTCTTCAAAAGCACTGGCAGTTAGGGCGATGATCACAGTATGGTAGTGACCAAGTGCCATTTGTTTGATGGCTTTAGTCGCTTGGTAACCGTCGATTATAGGCATTTGGATATCCATCCAAATTAGATGTGGC
The DNA here is from genome assembly GCA_030503985.1 of Himalopsyche tibetana. NCBI lineage: Eukaryota > Metazoa > Arthropoda > Insecta > Trichoptera > Rhyacophilidae > Himalopsyche > Himalopsyche tibetana. Next base: position 8,838 of record JAPJYX010000129.1, read on the forward strand.
CGCCAAGTGTTCCAGGCATCAATTGCTTGTTCTCCATTTGCCGCTTCTTTAACTTCAAACCCTAAAGGGCGTAAAAGCTTGACTAATAAAAGACGATTTACGGCAGAATCTTCCACAACTAAGATGCGATAAGTAGGTTGATTTTCCTCTATTCCAACTACTTGCTGCATCCGTGGTTTTGTTGTTTCCATAGAGGCAAATGAGCTGGGAGTAACTTTGATATTAAAGGTGAAAACTGACCCTTTGTTAAAAGTACTATTAACACAAATATCTCCTCCCATCAAACGGACAAACTGACGGCTAATCGGCAAACCTAAACCTGTACCCTCCATTGATTGACGCCCAGTTTGAGTTTGTACAAAAGGGTCAAATAAAATGCTAAGTTCTTCGGCAGCAATGCCTTGCCCTGTATCTTCAACTTCAAACTTGATTGTCGTCTGTCTGTTGTTTGAATCTATTTTTGCACCATTTTTAATCAGGGGGTAAGGTGTATTACTAACAGGTAAAACGCGCAGCGATATACGTCCTTTCTGCGTAAATTTAATGGCATTTCCTAGTAAGTTAATTAGAACTTGGCGCAACTTACTTTCGTCAGTTTTCACATATTGAGGAACGTCTGAATGACGTTCAAATTTTAACTCCAAGCCTTTTACCTGGGCTTTAAGCTGTAACATCTCTTGAATTGAGTCAAGAAGCCAATACAAATCAAAGCTATCTTCCTTTAAGGTAATACGACCAGCTTCAATTTTGGACATTGATAAGACATCATTAATCAAGGCTAATAAATGCTCACCACTGCGATTAATAATACCCAGATTTTCTCGCTGCTGTACGTTTAGAGAATCGTCACGAGTGAGCAATTGGCTAAAGCCCAAAATAGCGTTGAGGGGAGTGCGTAATTCGTGGCTCATGGCAGCCAGAAAATCACCTTTAGCACGACTCGCCATTTCAGCGGCTTCTTTTGCTTCTTTTAGGGCAATTTCTGCCTGTCGGCGCTCCGTAATATCCATCGCAATTGAGGCTATTCCAATTACGGAACTATGTTCATCAAGTAATGGGGTATCGTACCATTCACAAATAATGCTTGCACCAGATTTTGTGAGATTTTCATTAATATTGCGGCGACGGCTTCTTTGCACTTGAACTGATTCAACAATGCTGTAAACTTCCGATTTTATATCTTGAGGAACGAGCAATCAATTCCTATCTGTCCGATTGCTTCTGTTGCACTGTATCCGAAAATATTTTCTGCTGCTTGATTCCAAGTAACAATTTTCCCCTTAAGATTCCTTTCAATTACTGCTAAGGGTGCACTTTGCACAAAAAATGATAACTTTTGTTGGCTGTCTATTAGTTGTTTTTCTACTAGCTTGCGTTCAGTAATATCCGTATTCGCACCAACCATACGAATGGGTTTTCCCTGTTCATTCCAGACAGCTTGTGCACGAGCTAAAATCCATTTGTAACTGCCATCTTTTGCCCGCAATCGATACTCTATAGAGTATTTGGGGATTTTTTGATCAAAGTAGTCTTGATTATGAGCTACAACCCACTCAAAATCATCGGGATGAACGCACTTTAACCATTCATTGCTGTTATTTTTAAGTTCATCTTCTTCATAACCAAGCATTTCTTCCCAACGCCGTGTAAAGATAACTTCCCCAGTTTCAAGGTTTAAATCCCAAATCGCATCATTATTACCTTTAAGGAGGATTTGCCAACGTTCTTCGCTTTGTAGTAAGGCAGCTTCTACTTGTTGACGGTTGAGAATTTCAGATTGTAGTTGTTGGTTTTGTTGCTTGAGTTCAAGGCGTTGTTGTGTCTCTTGTTGCAAAAGATTGGCTTGGGCAATTGCTATTCCAACTTGCGCAGCAACAGCTTCAATGAGTTCAATTTCATCGCTGCGCCAGTGTCGATAGTGATCATATTGATGAACACAAATTAGTCCATTCGGTTTGCCATGATATGAGGTGCGAACAGCTAGCATTGATTTCAAACCAATTTGGCGAGACAAAGAAATAGCTTGCTTCTAGGAGCGGTTCTTGGTAAACATTATCAGAAGCAATAGCTTGATCTTGAGAGAGAAGCATCTCAGCATGAGGATTGTTAATTACGGGAATCATCATCTCTTTAATTGAACTTAAACCTTCTTGCTTGTACTCGCCAACGAAGGAATTTGGGGGGTTGGATACTCAATGTAGGTGTGGATTATTGCACGATTTGTACCTAACGCTTTGCAGATTTCGGTGGCAGCAGTTTGAAAATTTGTTTCGGATCTAAGCTAGAACGAATTTCTTGAGTGATGTGAGTGAGCAATAGCTTTTGCTGTATTTGTTGCTCCAAAGCAGCGTTTGTTGTAGCAATTTTCTAGTTCTGTTTGTTTTCTTTTGGTAATGTCAGTTTGGACACCAATAAAATGGGTAACCCTGCTACTCTCATCCTGAACTGGAGTCAGGCTAAACTCATTCCAAAATAGCGTGCCATCTTTACGATAGTTTCGCAGAATAACTTGACATTCTCTGCCTTCAACAATGGCACATTGTAGTTCTTTAAGTGCTGCTTGCTCTAGATCATTTTTATTTAGAAGTAACATTCTTTGCCTATGACCTCAGCTTTTGAATAACCTGTAATTTTCTCAAAACCAGAGTTAACATACACGATTGGATAATCTGGTTCTTGGGCATTACTAATAATGATTCCGTTATTAGAAGCGGCGATTGCTCGTTCTAATAGTAGTAGCTGTTTTTCTGCTTGCTGGCGTTTGAGTTGGATTTGATAAGTGGTGATAACTTTTCCCAAACCTTGAGCCATCAACTCAATTATTTCTTGTTCTTGAGAGGCAAAATTTTGCGGTCTTTCTTGAGTGGAGGAAAAACTAAGAGTTCCATAAATTTCACTGTTAACAATAATAGGAGTGCCAATGTATGATTTTGGTTTCCAATAAACTGAGGGGAACAAAGTTGGAATTATTGTGTTAACTTGAGCATTAGCAACTGTTTGCCCGATGTTAATTACTTCAGAACAACAAGTATCACTCAGTTTAAAAGTTGTGTTAGGCTGAAGAAAATCAAATTGTGATTCAACTGCACGAATTGCATAGGTTAAATTATTAATTTCACTGATAATTCCAGTAGAGAAACCGAAAATTTGACATCCGGTTTGAATATAATCAGTAAATAATTCCTCGAAGTTATTATAAGGAGTTGTATTTAAACGGTGAAGTTGTTTAAGGTGGGAGCTAAAACTCGATAAATCTTGGGATTTTTGTTGTAATTTTTCCTCAGTTTGCTGACGAAAATTGATCTCCTGTTGTAATTTAATATTTTGCTCTTTTAGAAGTTTAGAAAGTCGTTGAATAGTGAGTTGATTGTCAATTCTAGCAAGAACTTCTTCAACCTGAAATGGCTTGGTAATATAATCGATTCCTCCCACAGAAAAAGCCTTGACTTTATCACAGGCTTCATTAAGCGCACTTAAAAAAATTACAGGAATATCACAGGTTTCTGGAGCCGCTTTCAAGCGACGACAGACTTCATAGCCATCCATGTGAGGCATAATAATATCAAGCAAAATTAGATCCGGAGGTGCGTCGATTGCTCCATTTAAGGCTAGCTGTCCGGAAATAGCTCGTTTAACTTTATATCCCTTCTCTGTTAAAATTTTTGAAAAAAAATGTAGATTATTTGGCTTATCATCAACCACCAAAATGTTAGGCTTAGGGAGTACTCATTGGATATAATGATTATTCAATCGTTAACTAGGAGATTTCCATAAATTTAGCGTGGCTTGAGTTTAAACGAACTATCTCATCAAGATAAAAATCATTAGCCAAACCTCTCAAAGCTTCAGACAGAGTTGTAGATTTTTCTGGGATTTGCCCAATTAATTCAAAAACTGATTCTTCCCGAAGATTATTGGCGGCACAATATAAGTCATCCACCCAAGTCATCGGCATCCCTGATAAGGCTTCTAGGAAAAATGAATCTGGTTTCCCAAGCCAGTTAACTTTCCGGGGTAAAGTTGCCGCTTGAGGTAAATCTTCATAATAATATAACACTCCTAAGTGTTGCTGGATTTTTTCAAAAATTATTTCTTCCTTAAAAGGTTTACGCACCAAATCGTTTGAGCCTGCCGCTAATATATCTCCTCGCCTTTCTTCAAAGATGCTAGCAGTGAGGGGCAATAATAATTGTCTCTTGATCTGAGTCTTCTTGGTGTCTTTGTCTTTCTAGGTTTCTAATTTGTTGTGTGGCTTCTAAACCTCCCATCACAGGCATTCTTGTATCGAGCAAAATCAGGTGAGGTTGCCAACTTTGCCAAATTGTGACGGCCTCCATGCCATTTGATGCTTCACGCAATTCAAAGCCAAAAGGTTCAAGTAATTTTATTAGTAAGAGACGGTTAGTTTTGGTATCATCAACTACTAAGATTCGATAGAGTTGTTGACCTGATTCTATACCAATAGCTCTTTGACGTGGAGGCATGATAACTCCTAACAAAGTTGCTTCTAATAACTGAACGCTCAAATGAAAAATTGTACCTTCACCAAGAACACTTTCTACAGTAATTTTCCCTCCTAATAATTGGGAAAATTTTTGGCTAATTGCTAAACCTAATCCAGTTCCTTCAGCCGATTTAATACCCGCTGAAGTTTGGACAAAGGCATTAAATAAAGAACAAATTTCTTCTGGGGAAATTCCAGGACCAGTATCACTTACTGAAAACTGAAGATAAGGTTGTGAATCTACTATTTTTTTTCACACTAAGAATGATACGACCATGGGAAGTAAACTTCACAGCATTAGAAATTAGATTCAGCAAACAGCCTCGTAATTTTTGGTCATCGGTTCTGATGTACTGAGGAACATCAGCCTCAATAACAAAAATAATTTCTAAATCTTTTTGTTCTGCTTGAATTTGAAAAAGTTCTTCAAGATTATCCAGCAGGGGCCGATAGAGATCAAAACTTCTTTCATTGAGGCAAGCTAAACCTGCTTCTATTTTAGATAAATCTAAAATATCATTAATTAATTCTAGTAATTGTTCTCCGTTACGGTTAATAATTTCTAGATATTCTCGTTGTTCGTTGCTTATATGCGGCTCGCGGTTCATGACTTGGGAAAAAACCCAAGATGGCATTGAGGGGAGTTCGGAGTTCATGGACTAATATTAGCTAAAAACTCACTTTTAGCCTGATTAGCTGCTTCAGCTTGAGCTTCCGCATTTCGACGCTCTTGAATTTCCTGCTGTAGCTGCTCATTTTTTTCTTTAAGTGCTTTAGATAGTCTTTTAATGGTCAGTTGATGTTCAATTCTGGCTAAGACTTCTTCAATTTGGAATGGTTTAGTGATGTAGTCTACTCCTCCAACACTAAAAGCACGGACTTTATCCATTACCTCGTCTAAAGCACTAATAAAAATGACGGGAATATCACAAGTTTCCCGAGTTGATTTCAATCGTTCACAAACTTCATATCCATCCATTTCTGGCATTTTGATATCAAGTAAAATTAGATCTGGAGGAGATAACTTTGCTGTTCTAATAGCCATTTTAGCTTTAGCTGCACCTCTAACCTTATACCCTTGCTCAGATAAGGTATTAGCCAAAAGTTGTAGACTTTCTAAGGTATCATCAATAATTAAAAGATTCTCTTTACGTATAACCATTTTTTATAATTAGTGAGTTCCTCACTTTCCCTGCTGGTAAAACTCAATTAAGTCGATAATCCTATCACAACGGAAGCTATTGACCCAATCAGTTAATGTTTGTTTAAAAGAAGCTTGATTTGGTTCAATCTGTTGCAGCAGTTGAAGAATTTGTTCATTGTCAATTAAGTCAGCCGCTTGATACAATTGAGCAACCCATTCCAACGACATACTAGCAAGTACTTCCTGTAAAGATAAACTGATCTTGACAACATTTGATGTACTTAAAGATAACTCTTCATATACATAGCGCACGGCTAAGTATTCAGCAATTTTGTCAAAGATGACTTGCTCCTGAAAAGGCTTCCTCACAAAATCGTCACAGCCAGTGGATAAAATAACGGCTCGTTCTTCTTCTAATGTACTTGCTGTCAAAGCAAGAATTGCAGTGGCTTGACCTTTCAACTGGCTTTTAATGTATCGTGTCGCTTCATAGCCATCCATAACAGGCATCCGCATATCCATCCAAATCAGATGAGGTTCAAAGCTTTCCCACGCTTCAATTGCTTCCTTGCCATTACTTGCCTCTTGTATCTCGAAGCCAATCGGACTCAACAATCTCAACAATAATTGGCGATTACTCCATTTATCATCTACAACTAGGATACGATATTGGGGTTGATTAGGCTCTAGGGCAACAACACGACGAGTCGGTTGTTTGTTTTCCACATCCGTAGCATTAACTGTGCTAGCTTTTATAACAAATTTAAAAATAGTACCGTGATCTACTTGACTGCTAACAGTGATTTCTCCTCCCATCAATTCGACAAATCTTCGGCTAATTGGTAAACCTAATCCTGTGCCTTCTTGACAGTTTCTACCAGTTTGAGCTTGAGTAAATGCTTCAAAAATCTTGTCTAGTTCATCACTGGCAATACCCACACCTGTATCCTCAATCTCAAGAGACAGCAAATTTTTCTCTATATTTCCTAACTCCCTTGATTTGATGGGTGGTAAAACATTCACTCGCACCGATACTGCACCATTTTGGGTAAATTTAAGAGCATTATTAATTAGATTAATTAAGACTTGGCGTAATTTAAGCTGATCAGTACAAATATATTGAGGAACATCAGTGCTTCGAGAAAAAACTAACTGCAAACACTGCTCATTAGCTTTAACTTGAAACATTGCTTCCAAATCATTTATGAGTTGGTAAAAATCAAAATTGGTAAGATTAATAGTAGTACGTCCAGCTTCAATTTTTGATAGATCTAGGACGTTGTTAATTAATGCCAGTAAATGTTCACCGCTACGAGTAATCATGCCAATATTTTCTTGATGTTCAACATTTAAATTTTGGCTGCGAGTCATCAGTTGAGAAAAACCAAGAATAATATTAAGGGGGAGAGCGAAGTTCATGACTCATATTGGCGAGGAACGTACTTTTTGAAAAATTAGCAGCAATCGCCCGCTTCTTTTGCCTCCTGCATTGCTGCCTCGGCAAGCTTGCGAGCACTAATGTCATGAGCCACCCAAATAACAGATTGATCAGGTAGGGGAGAAATGCTTGTTGAAAACCAGATTTCGTGTTCTCCAAAAATCAAATTGTAATCAAAATTTAGCGTCTGCTGCAACTCCAAAGCCTGTCGGACTTGATCAAACCAAAGCTCACCTCTTTCTTCCGTAAAAAACTGCTCAATTGTTAAACTAATTAAGTCAACTTCTAATTTATAAAAACGTCCTGGATTGGTTGGTGCTATTTCAATATTGTCTCGGTCACGAATAACTAATACAATGTCAGTCATTGCTTCAAAAGTTGCTCTCATTTGTGCTTCTGAACTACGCAACTTATCTTCTAAGAATTTACGATCACTCATATCACGAATAACCCAAATGACTAAATCATCAGAAATTGGCGAAATATTAGCAGCACACCAAAATTGTCGCTCGTCAATTACTAAACGTATATTCAACACTTACCGTTTGCTGAGTATTTAGAGCTTGCTTAATGTAAGTTCTAAAAAGTATCTGCTTGATTTACTTCATACACTTCGTGCAAAGTTTTGCCTATTAATAAATCACTGGAGTAAGGCAACAGGATTGGGTTATTAGAAGCAATTTTTATAAATTTACCTTGAATATCAAAGACAAAAATTAACTCCGTCATTGCCGCAAAAAATGCCCTGCATATTTCTGCTTTAGCTTTCCCTAACTCAGCAGTCCGCTCATTGACTTTATCTTCCAATGAAGCATAAGTTGTTCTAGCTTTTCATTGATTTTTTGTAATGCTTCATTTTGTTGTGCTAATTGTTGCTCTTGCATATAACTACGCAAGGCTTCTGTCACAGTTAAACAAAGATCTGCTTCATCCCAAGGCTTGGTAACATAACGATAAAGGACTAGCACTATTAACAGCATTAACTACGCTTCTGTACTTGCTTGTCCAGTTAAAAGGATTTTTAACATTTTAGGATGCTGAGAGTGAATCTTGATCAGAAGTTCATCTCCCTTTGATCCTGGGCATAATTTGATCAGAAATAATCAGAGGAATTTCAATTCCATCCCTTTGCAATTCTTCAATGACTAAAAGTGCCTCTTCTCCACTTTCTGCCACTTCAATATAGTAATCATTGCCAAAGCGACGCTTAATTGTTCTTTTAAACTGTCTAGAACAATCAATTCGTCATCAACACATAAAATAGCTCGTGTAATCATTATCAAATATCTCTTAAAAAGTCATTGCTCTTCATCTAAAAGCTATTTATAAGCTTGGATATATTATTAAACATTGTCACTCAATAAAACAGAAAATGTAACCTAAACAAGATTGAATATTTCTAGTCACTGTGTAAACTTAATGGTGAGAAAATCAATTCAATTAGTGCTAATATTAACTGCTAGTTAAATTTCTGATCAATAGTCAAATCTTAAAAAATCCTTGCTAAATAGTTGAGTGTTCACAAGTTTCTATTGGCAACCAAACTCTAAATATTGTTCTTCCTGGCTTACTCTCTAGATTAATCTCTCCTTGATGCTTCTCAACAATTTTCTTGCTGATATCTAAGCCTAAACCCGCTGCCTCCTGCCCAGGACTTTTTGTTGTAAAAAATGGCTCAAAAATTCGGGATTGTATTTCAGGTAAAATGCCCGAACCACTATCGGCAATACTGACAACCACTGATGGCTTTTTACTAATTGATTTCTCAACTTCAATAATATCTAAATAAACCTTGATTTCTAATAAACCTTTACCCTCCATGGCTTGAATAGCATTGTGTATTAAATTTGTCCACACTTGATTTAACTCATCAGGATAACACAAAACCTCTGGAATTTCTGCATAGTCTCGAATCACCTCTATTCCTTGTTTTAATTGATTATGATAAAGTTCTAGGACAGTTTCTATACCATCAATGATTTGAGCAATTACCTTTTTTCCACTATGGTCATAACGGGCATAATTTCTTAAGGCAAAAACAACTTTTGCGGCTTTATCTACAGCATTAGTAATATTTGAATTATTACTTTTTAAGCGGGTAAGATCATAAATTAGCTGCAAAATCATTTCAATATTAGTGTCGTTTAGTAATAATAAATAATTTTCAATATTTTTAGAAATACCTATGTCTATTAACGTATCAGCAATCCCTCTCGCTTTTTCAAAAATATTATTAGCTTGCAACTGAGTAATTAAAATTTGCTTGAGTTGTCGTCTTTCTTTAGTAATAACTTGGCTTTTAGATTTGGACGAATCTTCCAGCAAAGCAAAAAAAGCAGTTTGCTGCTCCTGTGATAAGATTTGAAAAACTTTAGGAAGATTTTCTAAAGATCCTTCTAAAGCTTTGCTAATATTACTAGATGATGCTTGAATTGCTCCTAAAGGAGTATTGACCTCATGGGCAACTCCTGCAACCAATTGTCCCAAAGCCGCCATTTTTTCAGATTGAATTAAATGATTCTGAGCAGCCTTTAACTCCTCCAAAGTTTTAGCCAACATATCATGTTTTTCTTGGAGAGATTTTTGAAGAGAGCGGTTTTCTAAATGGATATTGACCCGTGCCAAAACCTCCTCAATCTGAAATGGTTTTGTAATGTAATCAATACCCCCAACCTTAAAAGCCTGAACTTTATCAAACACCTCATTAATGGCGCTCATAAAAATAATTGGAATGTCTTTAGTTTTGGCATCAGCTTTAAGTTGTTTGCAGACTTCATAACCATTGAGCTCTGGCATCAAAATATCTAGTAAAATTAAATCTGGTGCAGACAGTTGAACACTTGTAACTGCCAGTTTTCCATTTGATGCGGCTCGAACCTTATAGCCATTTTCGGTTAAGAGATTAACTAATAGCCGTAAGTTAGCTAAAGTATCATCAACCACCATGAGACTGCCTTTAGGAGTTATGCTTTGCTCGTGATTCATAATGAATTATCTTTTTATTTCCAGAAATTAAACTTAAAATATGGCTATTCTCATTGATTAGCCTCAAAACTATCAGTCATTACATCTACTTTGACTGTAATTCAACAGAATAGGAAGAACTTGCTGAACATGAAAGTGAATGAACAACAGATAGCACCGAGGCAAGAGAAACTCTCTTCATCTTGTACTGCTAGTCGATCAAAACTGTCGTAATTCAAAATGAAAGAGGTTGTATCTTTGCAAATAAGTAACAGCATAACGAACTCATGAGCAGTGAGGAAAACACCAAGCAAAATCCTGGTTTGCCGGGACTGACTGAGCAAGAAGTTCGCGATCGCCAAATCGCCGGACAGAGTAACAATGCCAAACTAGAATCTAGCCGTTCTTACCGCCAAATTCTCAAAGAAAACCTCTTTAACTTTATCAACGCGGTTTTCACAGGCATTGGCATCGTCATGCTGCTACTAGGACGAGTTGGCGATGCAATCCTAGTCGTAGTGATTATCTTTGGCGGTGTTTTAGTCAACATCTACCAAGAAATTTGGGCAAAGCAAAAACTTGACGAAATTGCCTTACTAAATCGACCTACTGCCACTGTGATTCGCCACAGTCAAGAACACCACATCGATCCCAGTCAGATCGTCCTTGATGACATTTTACTAGTTCTGCCCGGTGACCAAATCGTCGTCGATGGCATCGTCGTCGGTAATGGTGAAATGGAAGTTGATGAGTCTTTGCTGACTGGAGAATCAGACCTGATTGCCAAACAAGCCGGAGATAAAGTATATTCTGGCAGCTTCTGTGTCAGCGGTACAGCCTGCTATGAAGCCCAAAAAGTCGGAACCCATACCATTGCTTATCAACTGATGACAGGGGCTCGCACCTTTCGCCAAGTTTTAACCCCAATCCAGAAAGAAATCAATCTGGTAATCCGCATTTTCATGCTCATTGCCTGCTTTCTCTGGATTTTAGTCGGGATCAGCTTCCTCAGTAAAGACCACTCTCTCACCGATGTCGCTCAAAGATCCGCCGTTATTGCAGGACTAGTACCTGCTGGACTACTCTTAGCGATTACCCTAGCTTATGGACTTGGTGCCGTGCGGATGTTGGGGCAAGATGTCTTAATCCAACAGGCAAACGCCGTAGAATCACTAAGCAACGTCAATATTCTCTGCCTCGACAAAACCGGCACCCTCACCAGCAATCAAATTCAACTACAAGACATCTACCCGATTGAGATAGGATCAAGTCAACTGCAAAGCCTGTTAGGCGACTATGCCGCCAGTACCACAGCAGGCAACAAAACCAACGAAGCGATCGCCTCTCTCTATCCTGGACAACTTTATCCCCTCAAAGCACAAGTCCCCTTTTCTTCCGCTCGTAAATGGAGTGCTTTAGCCTTTGATAGTATTGCCGAAGACAACAATCTGACACTCCAGCCATCAACAGGAGTATACCTGCTAGGCGCACCAGAAAGCTTAACCCACAATTTATCCTTGAGTGATCCCATCACCGACTATATCAAAGCCGGAACCGAGCAAGGATTGCGGGTAGTTGGATTTGCTTACAGTCCTCATCTAGAAACTTTATATGACCAAGCTGGAGTGCCTCAGATACCTTCTGATCTCAGACTTCTAGGCATTTTGAGGTTTAGCGACCAATTGCGCCCAGAAGCCAAGGCAACCCTGAAGGGCTTTGCCGAAGCCGGAATTGCGATTAAGGTTATCTCTGGCGACAACCCGCAAACAGTGGCATCCCTGGCAACGCAGGCAGGATTAGGGACAGAAATACAAGTTGTTTCTGGACAAGAATTAGACAAAATGGATGACGCGCAGTTTGCCCAAGCTGCTCAAAATAGTACGATTTTTGGTCGGATCACTCCAGAGCAAAAAGCCAAACTAGTGCAGAGTTTGCGGCAACAAGGCAACTATGTGGCGATGATTGGAGATGGGGTTAATGATGTATTGTCCTTGAAACAGGCTAATTTAGCGATCGCCATGGAAAGCGGCAGCAAAGCCACCCGTGCCGTCGCTGATATCGTCCTACTCAAAGATTCCTTTGGCGCACTACCTCATACCTTCTCGGAAGGACAGCGCATCCGCAACGGCATTTCAGACTTGATGAAGCTGTTTATGGTGAGAACCGCCTGTGTTACCTTACTAATTTTTGCAACAGCGATCGTTACCGACAGTTTTCCCCTAGAAAATAAACAAAGTGCCTTTATCTCCCTAATCGGCGTTGGTTTGCCAACCATGTGCATCCCCATCTGGGCAAAACCAGGAGCAAAACTCCGCTGCAGCTTAGTACGCTCTATGCTGCATTTTGTCGTACCAGCCACGCTAACCTTAACAATGGTTTCCTTGCTAGTTTATTTATTTTACCTAGTAGTTGCCGTCTTAGATTTGCCACCTGGAATGGACATTTCTCAAGTCGATTATTCGGTACCTCGCAGCGCCTTAGTCGCAATTTTTGTGATGTGCGAATTGCTCTTAATTGGGTTTCTCAAACCACCAACTACAGCCTGGGTTGGGGGGGAACCACTCAGCGGCGACTGGCGATATACTCTGACTTCTTTGCTTTTGTTGGGAGTTTATATCACGGTTGTAGCTATCGCACCATTACGGCAGTTTTTTGAGCTATCTCAGCTAAGTTTGATGAGTTATTTGTTTATTGGCTTAGTAGCGCTAGAGTGGTGCTTAATTTTGCGTTTTATCTGGCGGACCAGATTTTTGGATCGCTTTTTGGGAGTTGATTTAAGTTAGTAAATAAAGCGACTGTCATTTAAATAAGCTACATTCCATCACCAATTACCAATTACCAATTCCCAATTACCAGTTACCAGTTACCAATTACCAATTACCAATTACCAATTACCAATTACCAATTACCAATTACCAATTACCAATGACCGAAACTAATCAACCAATAACACAATATCCAGTAAGTATTTGGGAAGGAATAGCGATCGCATCTGGTGCCGTCTTATTAGTCATCACCGGCGTAGCAGGGTTGGGTTTTAAAATGGTCAAGAATGCTTTTGCACCGCCAAGAGCCGAAGCGATCGCTCACAACTTAATGCAATATACCATTCCCAGTGGTTCCCAAGGTGCATTTGGTCTTACTCTAGGCGGCGCCACCATTGCTGTAGTAACCAGTAACAATTCTCTCAATAATCTGCCAGGAGCAGCACCATATTCTAGTAATCTTCCCCCAGTCGTTGAATTGATTATCGCCAAAACTCCACTGGATCGCGAAAGTAACGACAACAATCCACCACAAGACTTTAATCCAGCATTTTCCTTCTCTGGCTTATCCTTCTCCTACCAGTCAGACAATGGATTTCAAGCAACATCATCTCGCTGGGAAAACAAACTATTTTGCGGACAAACTGTTCCCGTCACAATTCAAGAAGGACAACAAACTTTTGCCAACAAATCAAATAGTGTGCCTGCAATTAAATATAGTGTTCGTCTTACCCTCGAAAATCATCAACGTCTAGTTGTCGTAACAGCAATTGGAGAGCAAGCCCAAAATAACGCAGCGACCGTTTTTAACTCTCTGAAATGCAAATAGAATCTCACTAATTAAACACGGCGTAATAAGTTCAAACCGTGAGTATCTGTGCCACAAGTATTCAGCAAATTATAAGCCGCACCCAACTGCTTAACCCGCTCAGTTTGTTGAGGGCTGGGATTCCAAAATTCAGGATTATTATAAGCATAATAAGCTTCCACAGCATCAATGCCTAAATCAGCAGCACAAGCAATCAAATCCTCGGCTGAACGTCGATAGCGGACAGGATGCGCCAAAACTGCCATACCACCTGCCTGATGCAACACCTCAATTACCGCCTCAGCTTGAGCCGCACTATTACGAGGCGCTTTACCCTGAAGATAAGGCTTAATTGCCGGATGTTCTGGGTCAAAAGCATAACCAAGAATGTGAACTTCCGTGCTCAAAAGCTCAGAAGTAATTTCAACCCCAGTCCAGAGATGAGGTGTAGGAGAAGCTGTTTGCTGCTGCCAATTATTTAACCAATCTTGAGCTATTTTGTAACCATTAACCGTATGATGATCCGTAATGGCAAAACCCTTCAGCCCGATCGCTACAGCTTGTTCAATTAACGCTTCTGGTTCGAGCTGACCATCGGAGCGGTTTGTATGCATATGAAAGTTATAAAAATATGGGCAACTATCTGGTTTAATTGTCTCCCAGACTTGCCTGAGCGCTTGTTGATTTTGTGCAGCTACCGGCGATGAAGTAGTAGCTTGAGCAATGTTAACTGACATAATTGCCTTTTATAAAGATTGTGTGTTGATGTCGGAGATGCTACCTTCAACCGCGATAGCTAGGGCTGCTGCTCTTCAGATCGCAATGATTTTTAATTGTTAACTTTACCTTAACAAAAGTCAGTCAATTAGGACGGTAGCGCTTCTATCATAGGATGGCTTTAATTTAATGAATTAAACAGTTTTTACACGACTCACAGAGCATTGAGGCAAGTCGAGTTAAAAGTTGAGACAGCGCGGGTAATTTCTAACTTTTAACTCGTTACGAACGGTGCGGTTCATCTTTATTGTTCGCTCCCAGCACCTGAATTACGAACCTTCCAAGCAACATCTAATACATAAGTCCAGCGTTTTTGGACCTGTTTTGGTGTGTAGCCGATTGCTTTGGAGATTTCTGGATCGCTTTTGTGTGCTTGCTTGAGAGCTAGCAACTGTAGTTGAGCTTCGTCGAGTTGTCCCACAAACACTTCCCACTGATCAGAAGACATTCCCAACTTTTGGTCAAGGTCTGCACCTAACCACTGATGGACGAGTTTCCAGTGAGAAGAGCGAGAAAACTTCTCAACATGATACTTGAAGCGCTGTTGTAGATAGTCGCGTTGTCTGGGGTGGTTAGTCCTAGGATATTGTCAATATCTGGTGCAGCGAGGTCTTGCATTTTTTAAGATCAGGTAATCTGCACAGTCGGCATGACCTTGATCGGATAGGTATTGTACCAGTTCAGAGACAACGCGAATCGCGTAATACGGCTTCATGTGGATCATTTGACTCTGCAACTAAGCGAGAACGCACTTGCTGCATGGCAGGAGAGCGGCTATTGCTCAAGGGCATCTTCACCTTTAGCAAACTCAACTGCCTGCTCAATATCCAAGGGGGTTTCGCTAGGCTGTCTCTTGGCAAAACTTTGCACTCTCAAGACAATCAACTGTTGGCTATGACGATTTGGCAGAGTAATGCGGCGCTTGGCATACTGCTCAGTGAAAGCCATGTATTCAGCCAGTTCGACTTGACTACGGGGGGTGTAGTCAGCAGGCACGTCATTTTCACGACGGAAGGCTTTGAGAGACTCGGCATAGAAGTCTTGGAGAAAATCCTCAATCAAGGTGTAACGAGCCGCAAAACTCAACTGAGCGTGTGCTGGGGCAATGTGACGATAAATCATCACACTGAGGTTGCTGTGCAGCTCTACGCGTCCTTGCTTAGAACCGAGTTCGTAGTAGCGCAAGCACTTTGAGATGCGATGACGAGCCAGAGTAAGCTGCCAAGAACCGATATCACCAGAAGTTTGAATGCGATCGCTTTTATGACAAATCCGTTCTACCTCAGTAGCAATGCGATTCGCAACAGCTTGAACCCGGCTAGAGCGAACACCAATCTGAGCCTGCAATTCTGAGAGTAATAGTTTATCAAGAGACTGCTCAGTTCTTTGTACACTTTCCGGAGCATTGACATAGTTCTGAGAAGTTTGATTGAGAGATGTCGCAGTGTTAACGTTCATGGTATTGCCCCAATAAGGATTATTCTGGTTACGAATTGCAGCGAACGACTGGCGGTAAGTGTTTGTAGGTGTCATCTACAAGGCTTTGCCTGTGCTGTTCTCTACATTTCGACTGTAGACGGCTACCCTGAACGATCGAATCAATGTTGTGTCACTACTCTAGAGTTGACTCATCTTCAGCCTATTTAGACCCCTGCCAAGCTAAACGATATACTGCAAGAAATCCTTGTTGTATAAGCATCTTGGCAATTTACAGCTTCCAACTGACAGCGCCGGCTTTGCGGACATTGAGTAGACAATCGACAAACTGGGTAGATTGAAAACTCCCATCCGTAATCCGCCACCTTGCCTTTGTAGACTCTGGCTTGCTGGCGGTAGAAGAGTGAAAAGTGTCAGTAGATTCTCACTCTTCCACTTCCCAAACTAGGGGCAGTTTATTGATTAACTGGCAACACCCAAGCCGTTGCCGCTTCCCAGCCCAAACCTTGACGCACCATCACAGGTTCCTCATTTGTCATGTCGAGAATTGTTGAGACTTGTGTTCCCGGTTCAGAACCATCATCCACAAATCATGTCTACTAAACTATCAAACTCATCAAGAGCTGCGCCTGTTCAATTTCCACCATCGCCGTTTCGTCTTCGCCAGGTAAATGAGCCGAGGTGGAAATAATCGGATTTCCCAAGGCTTCCACCAAGGCATAACACACAGCATGATTGGGGACACGAATGCCGCTAGTTTTGCGCTTGGGGTTCATTACCAAGCGAGGCACTAATTTGGTTGCAGGTAGCAAAAAGGTATAAGGTCCCGGAATCAAACACTTCATAAGGCGATAAGCGTGGGTCACTGACACAGGCATATTGGGCAATGTTCGACAGAGAAGAACACAAAAACGTCAGGGGCTTATCATTAGATAATTGCTTCAAACGCCTAACTCTTTCTACTGCTGATTTGACATTTAGGTCACAACCAATTGCATAGACAGTATCCGTGGGGTATAACATTACAGCACCATCTTGCAAGGCATTTCTAATTTCCTCTATTCGGCGTTTTTGAGGAGTTTCCGGATGGACAGTGTAAATAGTTGCAATCAAATTTTATTCTTCTTTGTTAAAGGTCAACTCATAAAAGCCATGAGTCATGAATCATGAGCTGTGCTTACAACTCAATTGTCAAAACTTTATGATCAAGTTAGTTTACCTGGATTGTCCGACCGGAATCGCAGGAGATATGTGTCTGGGAGCATTGGTATCGGCGGGGTGTGCCGTTGGAATATCTGATTCTACAGCTCAAAAAAACTGGGTATTGAGCAGGAATATCACCTCAGAGTCGAAAGCATCCATCACAATGGTCAGTTAGCTACTAAGGTTTATGTTGATTTGTTGAGTGAAACCCACAAAACTGATCACAGCCACGGACATGAGCATGATCACAAACCCCTCGAGCATAAAAGCGATCGCAAAGCACACTACACTACACCCAAAGTTGCACACCACGATTCAACACGGCATCTCCCTGAAATTGAGCAATTAATCACAAATGCCGATTTACCACCACGAGTGACAGAGTGGAGTCTTGCTGTCTTCCGGAAATTGGCAGAGGCAGAAGGCGCTGTACATGGCATCCCAAAGGAGCAAGTTCATTTCCATGAAGTAGGTGCCACTGATGCCATTGTAGATATTGTGGGGACTTGTTTGGGGCTAGATTGGCTAGGGATTGACCACCTCTATTGTTCGGCTCTCCCGACTGGGGGTGGTACAGTTTGGGCAGCCCATGGTCGATTACCTGTGCCAGTACCGCAGTGCTGAAATTATGGGAATCTCGGCAAGTGCCAATTTACAGCAATGGCATTAATCGAGAATTAGTCACCCCCACGGGTGCGGCGCTGGTTACTGCCTTGGCTAAGGCTTTTGGGGCGCCACCACCCATGAAGTTGCAACAAGTCGGTGTTGGTGCCGGTTCTTTGCAATTAGCGATTCCTAATATTTTGCGTTTGTGGATTGGTGAGGGGGAAGTTGAAGGAGTTGCTTCTCAATTGCAAAATCTGACTTCCCAACCGGAAAACCTAACCCCCCAATCCAGGGGGCGCAGAGGGGTTCCGCCCCTACCAGGGCAGGGGGAGTTAGATGAGTCGCCGCTGTTGGGAGAAAGGTCATCAACGCCTGATTTAGAGACGATCTCGGTGTTGCAAACCCAAATTGATGATTTGAGTCCTCAAGCCGTTGGTTACGTGTTTGAGGCGCTGTTTAAGGCTGGTGCCGTAGATGTTTTCACCCAATCGATTGGCATGAAGAAGTCTCGTCCTGGTATTTTGCTGACAGTAATCTGCCATCCTGAAGCTATGGAAGCGTGTGAAATAGTTTTGTTTAGGAAACGACGACTTTGGGTGTGGCGTCGTTTTATGCAGCAACGCCGGATTTTGTCAAGGGAAATGCACTGGGTAAAAACTCAGTATGGTGATGTGCGGGTGAAGGTGGCTTGGAGTGGTGGCTTGGCTGAGAGCCCAATTTCTACGATGCCGCCATGCCACGCTATCGTTAATGTGCAGCCAGAGTATGAAGATTGTGCTGAGTTGGCGAGGGCAAATAACCTACCGTGGCGAGAGGTACATCAACTGGTACTTCAGACTTGGTATCAGCAGCACGAGCAACTAACATAAATGGATGCTTGTCTTAAATTTATGGCAGCCGTAAGTTAAGAAGTCTGAATTGCAGAATAAGAAAACATCAATGAATCTTATCTTTT
>JAPJYX010000131.1:0-28167 GCA_030503985.1 Himalopsyche tibetana
AACTGGCATTGATTTGATAGAACGTCATTTCAAATATGAAAATATTTTCATGATTTACTAGAATTGTTTTAAAGCTATTAATGCCATTTTTTCGTCACAATTGTGTTCAAGGTGATTTTAATTTATCCATAATATTTTTTTTTATCCATGTCCACTCCCAATGAAAACTGTTCGTTACTCAGTCACTCAACCTCACCTTTTTCAAAGTGAGTAGTAGGGAAAGAAAGAAAAGGCTAGAACAGGACTAGCGGTTGTGTAATCGCTATTGCAACACCCAGTTATTAAAGGATCAGAAAGATAGGAGAAGAGGAAATAATGTGAATCGACATCACAAACACCAAGTCTTCGATCACAACTTTGAATTGAATAATTCTCAAATTCACTGTGATCTGATCGGGAATCGAATCCAAACCTGCGGGATTGGTAGAGCAAGTTCTAACCAACTGGGCCACAGCAGGTGACATACATACATACTTGTAAGAAAAGATAGACACATTATTATCAAATTCACTTTAATATACTGAAATGGTTTTTTTTCCTCGAACAACTCCAACGGAAATTACCCTATTGAATATTTAATACAATTTGGAATTTTAGAGTGTGTGAAATATTATAGTGTAGAAATATGTATTTAAGCCAGTTGGAACATGGTTCTGACAATAGTATAAATCTGAATTAGCATATTAACAGTATCATATAGTTATTTAAGATCTTAAAAAATTGAATACTATAAAAAATATTATTAAATCTTCTGACAAAATACAAGAATGTAAAATTCTGGTACATTTTTCAAAAAGTTGACATAAAAATGGTAAGTGAATCGAGCTAACTTTGGTCCTAAAATTGATCGTTAAGTAAGTTAGGGAAAGCTTAGCCAAGCGACAAGGAGAAAAAGTTTATTCTTTTTTCATTCATCAGTTGAAAACACTTTTTCGCCAAATGACACTTTTTGTAATGATCCGTTATCAAAATTAGACAAAAAGAAGTATCTAAAGTAGCTCGAAAGCACGAGAAAACTTTTTCATTTTAGTAAAAGCCAGTTGTCCCTCCACCGTCCGTTATAAGTATATCCAGAAAAACACAATATTCATTTGTATTTATTTTCACTATTATTTATCAAGATCAGGATCGGTTTTGCTCATAGCGAGTATTATCAACTGATAATAAATACAATTTAACAGTGTTATTTATACATACAAAAGTGTAATAAACAATTGGCGTTGAAAAGAATTTAAAAATTAAAATATAGTATATGGAGAGGTGTATGTGTGAAATTTATGCAAGTGTACAAAATCAAAATAATTCAAATTCGATATTAACTTTCCATCAAGCACCTTCAGTCGAAGTTCTAAATTATGAATAAGTGACTCAAAGCCAGTTGCGGGAACCTGCAGTCTTTGGGCCACTCTGGTGCGGTCTTTTGACTTGATCGGCCAATTTTGTTGAAAATAAAAGGTTCCCTACTCCTGCACTAAACTAACACAAATTATTTTTTGATTACAAGTTAAAGGTGTAAAAAATGTGTTTGTTTTGTATAAATAACACCGTTAAATTATATTGCTTATCAGTTGATAATACTCGCCATGAGTGAAACCGGTCCTGTTATTGGTAAATTAAAGTGGAATTAAGTACAAAGGAATATTGTTTTTTTCTTAATATAATGCTTTTCCACCAGTGAACACCCTAAAAGTGTGAAATATATGTTCAGTTGCTAGTTTCAAGGATCACCGATGCAGTGATGCATGCAACTGTTATTTAATACGGTTAGTTATTGTGCTAAAAAATAGCAGAATTTAAATATCATGTCGCCCGCTGTGGTCTAGTTGGTTAGAGCTTGCTCTACCGATCAGGTGGGTCTGGGTTCGATTCCTGGTAAGGTCAATGGCAAATTGTTTTTTTTTCAATTTTAATTTGAGATCTAAGACATGGGTGTTTGTGTAGTCAATTCTACTTAAGTAAATCTCATGTGACTGTCAAAAATTCTCATCGAGTATATCTCGTATGATCTTTCAACTTCTTTCTGTAATTTCAAATATTTTTTTTATAAAATTAAAAATAAAATCATAGACACACTGTCTTTGAATACAATTCTTCAAGTTCGAGCCTATAGACTCTGAAAACGAATCAAACGGAAGCCCAGAAGTGTTGATAGCTTGTACAAAACAAAACTGAAAAAGTCTCAATAAATAAATAAAATTATTGCAACTTTCATCACTCACTTATTTAAAGATTATATAAAGGATCATGAGTAACTTTTTACAAAGAATCTTTCGCTGTGGTTTACTTGTGTTTTTATGAAAACAAATGTTTCATAATTAAAAACGAAATAGCAGCGTTTTTATTAAATAAGTGTAAATTATAATGTCAGCTAACAGTATGTTGTAATAAAACTCGGGATTAATCATTTTGTTCAACCTTTCGTCGCTAGCAAGGTGAAAATTTAAGCTCAGATAATAGTAAACTTACCAAGAAGAGAAATTATGGTTATCATAAGCCTAAGTGAGGAATTAAGAAGTCCTAAATCTTTGGTTTAAATTTAATTATTTATAAGATTTAAAGGCACGAGAAATTCGTTTTCATATGAAGTAATATATACAGAATTTTGTTCAAGTAATATTGAAATTTAAATTCGCAAACCGGTTACAGAAATTATTGAAAAAGCTATAAAGTAAATGTCATGAGTTTATCGTGTATAGATTTTCTATGAAGCATTTCAAAACTTTACTTTTCATTAAAACTGGTTGTAAGTCAATCCCTTCAAATCTCTTTTTTAAAAGGTAAAAGAAAAGGGCTCGTTTTTTTTTTGGTCGGAATTTAAACAACATTGGTCAGAATTTATATTAAATAGTCATAATATATTGGTCAGAATAAATAGTCATAATTTAAATGAAATTTTAAAAAAAACCAAACCTAACCTAATAACCAAAATTGTTATTAAATATTCTTTCCCTATAATATTTTTACTCTAACCGTTCATATTTTTATTCTTACCATAAATTGATTGAAATTCTGGCCATTTAATTTGTTTCCAAAGAAAAGCATAACGGAGTGTTAGTTTTATCATCGAGATGTCTTTATATTTTTTCCATGATCAGGTTAATAATAAAGGAACATATGCAAGTATTAAAGATATTAATGTAATTGACTGACATGTCTAACTGATGAAATTAGTGCATAGTTTCTCAACCTTTTTCTGTCAGTCTCATATTTTTGCTTGGCCCCATACCCGTTTTATATAAGTTTTTCGAGACAAAATTATTTTGGGATAAATGACTGTGGAAAAAAGTGACGATTTGCAAGATTCTAAAAAAATTTTCAGAAAAAAACGGAATTTACGGATATCGCAAAATGAAAAAGCACGATACCTTTTTTTTACCTCTTACAGGAATTTGAAAATATTTTTTCGCTGCCCAATTTTAAGAACTTGGGAGTTAATAGATATTGGCCCCTGTCGCCCTTCAACTGTGCTTTGGCTCCTCCAAAATTTTTTTTCTCTGTGGCCCCCTTGGAACATGCTGTGGCCCCCGGTTGAAAACCCGTGATTTAGTGTTTATCAATAAAGTGCTGATTAGCGTCAATTAATTCTACATTCATAAATTTAAGCCCTGGTGAGACAAGCGGGCCAACGTGTGACACATAAATATAGTTCGAGTCTTTGTAAGCCGAAAAAAGCAATATTTTCATACAACCGTTAGTAAATAATTTAGCTAAGTGGCTAAAAGCCACCTCGCAATTCCAACAAATTCAGTTGGAAAATATGGCTGGGATAAAAATAGTATTCTGAAAAAAAGTTATTCTACATTCAAAAGGAAAAGTGGTTAAAAAAACAATGCAATGGTTAGAAAAGTGAAATTATTCTCTCGTCATGTTTTATAACCTTAGAAAACTTTTATCCTGCCAACTCCTTAGTAATAAATTTAAATTAAACTTGCGGGATCTCTGATTAATTACCAGAGAATTCTTTGTTATTTGTAGGGTTAATGAAACTCAAAAAAGAGAACTTTTATTACGCCTCCGTTACTCAGAGCGATAATATAGAAGGTGGAAAAGAGAATTATTATATTACGGCACATAATAAGTTTTGACTGTGAAACAAGAGCCGGATTTACAGTAGGCAAACCTTTGTATTAATTTTTAACCTAATTGAAACAGACTATTAATTTCATTGCGCGTAAAACTTTAAAGGATTTTCGTAACAAAATTACAAAATGACCTGATTCAGAAAAGGATTATATAAATTTACAACGTTAATCCAGAAACAAACTTTTAGATATTCGAAAGTTATTAAATAGATTTGACAGTTTTTGAAAAGCCACGAGAAAATAATTAGATTGAAATAAAATATGATTTAATAAAAATAAAATCGTAGTAAATATAAAATTTGGTATTGGGGTGTGATGTCGGAATGAAGAAAATAACTATGTTTAATGCAATGACACTTGTTTTGTTTGTTTTATACAGTTTGTCAGATTTTTTAAAATAGAATATCCCATTGAGTCAATAAGGTGATAGTTATTAAAATATTATAAGTGTGCCGATGATTCCGGTTGAAAAAAACCATTGAGGTTGTTTCCAGATTTTTTTGGATCTAGATACTAACTAATACTCAACATAATTATTGGCTGATTTTTACGGTTAATATAACTTAAATGTTTTATCAAGACCCTTTTCACTGTTGTTATAGGCATCAATCACTTTATATATTGCCGAAAGGCCATCATACTTATAAATTCTTTCCCTCTATCAAATGGTGAATGTAGGTAACAAAAGGACCTACCCTGAACTATTGGATTAGCCTATTTCATTTCAGGACTTAGCAGTTTTGCTGCCAAACTCTTCAAGTTTGGCAGGATAGACACAGGAACATGCACCATTTAGCGTGATGCAGAATGCTGATCACATGCTCTGGGATTGTCATCTCATGAATAATGAACGGGAGCAATTTATTAATCAAGTCGGTTCTACCTGCTGTCCGACCCACAGGCCACACTAAATTGGTAGCTACTAAGGCAAACTACTTATAATTTACTAAATTTGCGACGTCATATGGAGAAAGAGTAGATTTACACTCATAATACATCCGGAAATTTTTATAGGGCATTTTTTCGCACTCTTAAGTGCAAGCCGCCAAGTCGTGGTCAATTGTTCCCGGGACAATTCTAGGGGAACGAAAGTTTGATGGACACAGATGTATGGCCGTGGCAGATGGTGACTGGTGTGGAGATTGTGTTAAAAAAAGGTTATTTTTAAACATACTATGAGAATCAACGCAAGCGACCTGCAGCATGTTGTACAACATATTTATTTGATTATAACAACTATAATCCGTATAGCAAGTGGCCGTAATAAATCGAACATAAAAAACTAAAACAAAATACCGGTAATCTTTATCGTTTGACAAATTGCCTATAACAATAATGAACAAAGTTATCATGAAAAAACTATGTTAGAAAACCCGCCTTACTTACTGTATATGTCCTTTTAAATTTGAGAATAGCACCGCATACTTGTATGATTGAAATATGTTATTTCCATTGATGTTTTCAGTTTACGATAACATTGTATTTTTTTTCACAAAATCACGCTTTTAGCGCTCTGCTGTAATGTACATTAGAAAGATTTTCTCACTTATGAATTCATCACAATAAATATCAATAAAAATTTGTTCTTTTATTATTAAAACTGTTATTTGCGAGGGTTAAGATATTTTTATAGAGTTTCTTGGAATTGATAGAAGAGTTATCACTTATATGAATGAAAGATGGTTTCTGAAGTCAGAATTTTTATGTTCCTTTGGATTTATTACCTTTCATATCATAAAATGCTACTAAACCATATCAAAACCTTAGTAGCGAGTTCTCAAGTACCTCAAGGGGATATTCAACCGATATGGAACCGTATAGAAATGCAAAACACATTCAAGCCACCTAACATCTTCTTTTTCCATATCCGCTACCTGTGTAGAGAAAATGGTCAGCACGTGGCCTTTTTCAAAATCACAAGGTCACAGTTTGCCGATTTTTTAATATTTTTTTTATTAAGTAATATAAAATTTCATCAAATCATTTTTTTAGTTGTTGCTTAACTATGTTGTTCAATAACTATATAACATTCGATTAAAAAAAATACAAATTTCTGTTTATCCCGAAATCAAAAATATAAAAAATTGGCATTGTTTACTTTTACTATTATATAATACTAAATAAAAAAAAATATTTTGAAGAATTGATGTTGTTTTTTAAATAAATGTCTATTAATAATTAAAAATAAAAGGTTTGTCATGATTGAACACTGAAAATTCATTTACATAATATGTTTATTAGCTTAAAATAAAATAATGAACTATGGACATCCCTGCTTTCCCAACTCTCCCCTAAAGTATACAGTGACGTCCATAAAACGAGGAGTACTGTTAAAAAATTTTGTTCCCACTTTGCCAAAGTATTTTCTCTGAAAGATCTGTCGTCCTCTTCCGTATGGTAAAACAGAGTATAAAACTAAAATATTGGAAATTCGGAGCAACCGACACAAATATACGACTTTTATTTACATTTTTATATCATATTTATTACAGCTGAAAAAAACACAACGCGATGAATCTCGTTTCATAAATTTGAAAACAAAAAAATAACGTTCTTTGTAAAATTATTTTTGAAAACAGAAAGTTTTGCTCGAATGCATTTTATTACAACAATCATACTCTGTTCGCCTAAAAAATGTTAATCCGTATATTTTTGACGTATTTTTTTTATGCTGTAAAACTATATAGATAACAGTAAAATGGTTTATTTTTGTACTTGCATTACATTATGATAAAACATCATATAAACCTTTTAAGGTGTTCACTGTCAATACTTGGTGGAATGGCATTATAATAAAAATAATAAAATATTTTTAGTACTTTTTCCACATAAAATTTATTAGATCAGGACCGGTTTCGCTCATCGAAACGGGAAAAACACCAAATCATCATTAGGATATTTACTTTAGTAATGTAGTGTTTCACTTTGTGTAAAAATTTCCCAAATTTTAATTGTGTTTATAATTGATATCGTTTGCCACTTAGATTTATTATTCTTTGATGATGATTTTTTAATTGTTATGGGTGTTAAGCATTTTAATTTTGTGTAATTATAATGTAATTTGCTAATCCTTTAAATTGTTAATAGTTGCTTACACCTTTTTATTTCAATTTAAATTTGTATAAATATCACTGTTTATATATTTTTCTTATCAGTTGATAATGCTCGCGATGAGCGAAACCGGTCCTGATCTAATAAATTTTATGTGGAAAAAATACTAAAAATGTTTTATTATTTTTATCATCATATAAACGTTAGAAATATAAAGATGTTCGAAAGTATTGCCAAATATTGTACATGAACTTTTTTTGGATTTCATATACATTCTCAAAGTGAAGAATGTGGTCTCTCTTCATATATATAACAAAAGTTTTTTCTTCAAGTTTATCTGCTCATTTACTCAACCTCTCTTTTTTCGAAGAGAATAATAGGGCTGGACAGGACTAGGGGTTAACTAAATCTTTCTCGCTATATCCCGTCATGAAAGGATTGGAAGAGTGACCGATTCTAAAAAATGATGTTCGTACCTGGACTTGGAAGATGCGTTACGGAAGCCAACGATGTTGACCATTGCGTCACAGACCCGACATTTCTTAAAGTACTTTTTTATGATTTGTATCTTGCATCTCATTGCAAGGACTTGGTGTTGATTTTTTATTCTTACC
This sequence comes from Himalopsyche tibetana, assembly GCA_030503985.1. Taxonomy (NCBI): domain Eukaryota; kingdom Metazoa; phylum Arthropoda; class Insecta; order Trichoptera; family Rhyacophilidae; genus Himalopsyche; species Himalopsyche tibetana. Next base: position 7,748 of record JAPJYX010000131.1, read on the forward strand.
ATCTTGATGATTGTGTTATTATTTCACAGCAATAATAAATCATATAGACTTAATAAAATACGATAAAAAAACTCTTGAATTATATTTTAGTGTGAAACTTAATAATGTGCATTATTAAAATTAGAAAAATGTTTTAATTTGTAAAAACGGAAAAAATAGCTTCCTTTTCGATCATTTAGTAGACATGAAGGAGGCGGGAACTGGCTAGACCCTGTATTTTGAATGCCGTAGGAGAGTCCCGTCCTAGTCTCAGAAAATTGACCATTGGTAAGACAACTAGTTTTATATAATATTGCTGCTATTTGTTAGAATTATAAAAGATAATTACACAACTAAAATTAAGGCAAAGTAGGCAAGTAATTATGTAAAAATAATCTTGGCTTTTTTTGATACCGAATAAGTGGTCATTTTTTTTGAATAAAGATATATGAGATTAGTGTGTAAAGACAAATAAAAAAATTGTGTTTAATTATTGAAGCAAATAAAACTACCACGTCGTTTCTAAAAAACATTAACGTAATTCTGACAAACTTCAACATTTCGTATCGAACCCATATTATATATATATCAGGAATAGGCATGTATATTAAAATTAATAAGATAAACATTAACGTAATTCTGACAAACTTCAACATTTCGTATCGAACCCATATTATATATATATCAGGAATAGGCATGTATATTAAAATTAATAAGATACACATTAGGGTTTTCATATAATATAAAGAGCGACACCATAACTACAGTATTAAATAAAGAAATTCAACTTAATTTACATTTTCTACACATATCGTGTTTATAAGAAAATATTTCACTTCAAAAAATTGATTTTAATTTTCAATGCGAGCTCCAATTATCAGTAAAGAGCCGCATTTGATTACCGTTTATGATAGTTTCTCTTAAGAAGTGTATTTGTCATAAGAAAAAAAAACAATATTGTGTCCCGGAATAATATGTTGGTTCATTTACAAAATGTGTCGTTTTAAATTGGGGAAATATTCATTTCAGTCGTGAGTATTATTTACGGATTTTTTCTCTCAGAAAAGTGCAACGAATTCGCAAACAGCCTTGCATCTGCAAACAGAAAGCGTCCTTGTTTTTCATCGCTCGTTTGAAATGCAAAGAAAATATTGATTCAATTTTCGTGTATTCCAGTAAAAGTATTAGTATAATAAAAATAATAATAGGAACAGTGGATAAAGGTTCATAAACATTTTCAACTCCTCAAGATTTTTTTTTTCAACATTGATTATCCCTAATGTAAAGCATAGTATAAACGTTTAATTTCAATATAAATTGAATTTATGGGAGAAGGGTGTCATTCAGTGACTCAATATTTCTTTTCGTAGTGAGTAAATTAGGGCATCCAATCCTGGACCCTTTTTGTGATCCCGGGACCATAATATCTTGCCACAATTGATTTAGATTCTTAGAGAATTTCAGGATTTACAATTTTCCCGGGATTCCGGGATGATCACCAGAAAAAAAGTCATAAATTAAGAAATTCTGCAATGCGATACTTTTTTTAGGTCCTTCATTGGAAAAGTTGCAAATTTAGAGGTTGTACATTTATTCTGAAGAGTGAGAGCTTTTTTAAGCTCAATCTTTCTAAAAGATTACCTGTGATTCAGCGCAAAAACATATTTTTAGCGCTTTAAACGGATTTTCGAGTTGATATAGTGAATCCCGAAATTCCGGGATTACGAGATCAGAAAATTGGTTGGAATCTCGGGATTTTGGGATCTGGGATCTCGAGATTGAAGGGCCTAGTAAAGAGAGAACGATTAATGAAAGGTGTTCATTTTTCTCCAGGAATATCCCGAAGTCTTCACACAGATTTTACAAACTTGGTTACATGCACAATTGCACAGTGGTGTGCATAATTTTTAACTAAATTAAAAAAATAGTTTATTAACTAAGGATCTTTTTTAATTGAGTTTCATTACATTTCATGAGAACACTTTACAGTATTTGAATGATAAATACCTATTTGGATGCATACCTGGATGCATTTAAGTTGGTATGTGCAACAGATTTAATTGATAACCGCGCACCGTCTTGAGCAATTGTTCCCGATCGCTGTACATGACTACTTCGATCATAATTTAAATGTCTATAAAACCTTTTATTATTTCAAATAATATATAAAATTTCAGATATGAAAAATTCTAAAATATAACGCTAACATATTTTCGAATTTCCTTGAAACCATTTTATTGGGATAAACGTTAACCTAGTTAAATATTTTTTTACGATCTATATGCGCAATTAGTTATAGTTAACGCTATCACACTATCGGCGTGAAAAGAATGGTTTTATTATTTCCATATGCTATTAACGCAGAAACTAACCACCTGGTTTGGCAACCTGGAAAATGTTTTATGACGCTATTATCACCGCAATTCGGAAATGCTAACACATCCTCAATAAAATTACGCTATGTGTTTTACTAAACTCATATATTGCCAAAAATAAACGGTAAGTTAGTCATCATTAGGTAATGAACAATGAAAATAAATACGTTAATAGTTAATCCAACAGCTTACATTGTTGTGAAAAACTTTGTATCTTACCAAAGAAAAATATAACGTGATTAAAAAGTTAACTCTGTGTTATATTTTATAAAACAATATCTTATCTTTGTCAACTAGGTAAGATAACCAAAGACAATTTTAAAACAGCATTTTATTCAACAATAGACCATACTATTTATTACAATTGATCATTCAGTTTTGTTTAATAATTCGAAACAAATTTCAGATACTATTATACCTATATATGTATTGTGTAGCATGATGTATTATGTCATTTTTTTTTTTCTCATTATATTACTGCATGTCGAATTGGCGTCAGCTGTAATGTCATGTACTGTACTTTTAATTTTTAAACAATAAATAAAGACCTAATTTAAATAACAAATGAGGAGCAAACATTCAAAAAGTGTTTTGTCACAAATTTTGAAAAATGGCGTTTTATATCAATTCTGATAGCCTGTAATAAAACCTATGAATGGAAATCAAAATTAGTGTTGAAAAAGGTTTTTTTTCATATTAAAATGAAATCATAAAGTCGACACATTCATACAAACCGTCACTTTTACAACACTTAAATCATCATTTTCCAAGCTTTGTATTTGTGTGACAAAACACTTTTTGAATGTTTGCTCCTCATTAATATTATTTGTATATCTGTATTTTAGCGAGTAGTACTTTTTGTTATATTAGTAAAATAGTCTATATAAACATCAAAGTTTGCTTTCTGGCTCTCTGAGTTTGATTTTTTTATAATCGAGGTCATTATTAAACACATTTGCATTTTATTGTATGAAACTCTACTATAATATCAAATTGAATTAAAAAATAAAATTGTAAATCACACGTTCAAAACAATGCTGAAACTTCTATCCAGACAAAACGAGACTCATCGCTAGAGTAAGGTTAAGTTATTTAAGGGTAAGAAAGATCATTAATATTAGAATTCACCAAACAGATTTGCACCCTTGTCAGGTGCTTTAATCTTTGGGACCTTCCGAGTAAGGGTTTTGAATTTTCACGAAATTCAGGTTTATTTTTGATTAAAAGGATTTATACCGCTAGAGTGATTTAGCTTTCGTATTTTAGGCCAATACATGGTGGCAGCGAATGGATTAATCGAAGTATTGCTGGAACAAAATACTTTTTCAGTGATTTTATCGTCACTCAAACGACTAATATCAGATTGATGAGTTTGTCGTGTAAGTTAATGCAAATAGATCACTTGCAAAAAAAGATTGCAACACCATCAATACCGTTAGTATAAGAAATAAATAAAAACCATGACCACGGATAACTGTAATTAGATTATAACATGTGCAACTTTTGCTAAAAGCAACGCGTCATTGTACCTTAAGCATAAAAAATGATATAATTAAATGTGTAGAACACACGCCTAGGAAACTATATTAGGTCAGTAAGAAGACTTTTGCAGAAGGTTGCTTATTAACATTTTTTATTACCGAAATAAAGATGTTTTGCATTACTTCTATACATTATATACTAAGCAGCAAATTATCTCGTTTTCAACAACTTGGATTAAATTAAATTGAAAAATGTTAAAAGTGCTTCGCTTCTTTTAAAATTATCATCATATAATATAATATACAAGATCGAAAGGCTTACAAATAAACTAAAAAATGTATTATAATTTTTAAGTTATGAATTACAAACTAAAAGTCTGCGTTTTTAAATCGTTTGATAGAATGACAGATGATCACAATTTTGATATTCACAAAAATGTTTTTGTTGAAATATTCCATCTGGTAAATAATGATAACTGATTTTATCCGGCTTTAGACTTGTAATTTCATCGTGATACAATCACAGTCAGTACAAACATGACTTTCCTTAAATTTGAATCGTTCAAACTATGTACATTCTCACAAATTTTGTCACTAACGACCCGGGTTTCGCCTTTCGGCATCTTCAGGCATTCAAGTGCACGGATGAACTTGAACTGACGCTTAGCAAATAAAAGTTTCGTGCTTATATAAGATACAAATGCATCACTGAGTCCAAAGCCATTGCTGGCGAAAAGGATGAGCTCATGGGAATGCCAACAGATTTGTGTAGTTAGCAGTTTCAAGAATTATATAATCTGTTTGTCGGCAAAGGTTTTATGATTATATGATTTTATGGTTATATAGGGTATAGAAGAGGAGATGTGGGAAAATTTGTTATTTCGTTTAAAATCGGAAGACTTTGCAACTGTGCTTTATTGATTTCTAAAATTTCTTGGAAAAAGAGCTTATGACTGTCCGTATTTGGGTGTAACATTTTTATCCCTTGTTCCTGATTGAACACGTGTCCTTCCGAAATTAAGTGATTAGCAAAAGTAGACGTGTCTTTTTTCAATCTAAAGGCTGCCATATGTTCTAAAACTCGGATGTTCAATGTTCTTTCTGTTTTGCCGATATAAAACTTTGTACAACAAGAGCATTGCAATCTATAAATCCCGGATTTATTTAAGTAATGTATTTTATCTTTATTATTAATTAATAATTTGCCTAAAGAGTTTTTACAGTAAAAAGCAGGTCTAACACTATCAGCTGTAGAAATACATAGACTTGTGAGTGTTCCTTTAAACGAAATAAACTTTAATATTGAATTGAAAATCATCAAACAAATCGCCATAAACAATGGATACGATATGTCTCTTATAGACAATCTTTTATCAAAAAAACAAGCTAAACTTGCAGAAAATTGTTATTTAAAGGTATAGTGTCAAAGGACATAGATCATACTAGGTATTGGCGTAGAATCATTTTTTTAGGAAATACAAGTCTCAAAATTAAAAAACAGCTAGCTGATAGTGTTAGACCTGCTTTTTACTGTAAAAACTCTTTAGGCAAATTATTAATTAATAATAAAGATAAAATACATTACTTAAATAAATCCGGGATTTATAGATTGCAATGCTCTTGTTGTACAAAGTTTTATATCGGCAAAACAGAAAGAACATTGAACATCCGAGTTTTAGAACATATGGCAGCCTTTAGATTGAAAAAAGACACGTCTACTTTTGCTAATCACTTAATTTCGGAAGGACACGTGTTCAATCAGGAACAAGGGATAAAAATGTTACACCCAAATACGGACAGTCATAAGCTCTTTTTCCAAGAAATTTTAGAAATCAATAAAGCACAGTTGCAAAGTCTTCCGATTTTAAACGAAATAACAAATTTTCCCACATCTCCTCTTCTATACCCTATATAACCATAAAATCATATAATCATAAAACCTTTGCCGACAAACAGATTATATAATTCTTGAAACTGCTAACTACACAAATCTGTTGGCATTCCCATGAGCTCATCCTTTTCGCCAGCAATGGCTTTGGACTCAGTGATGCATTTGTATCTTATATAAGCACGAAACTTTTATTTGCTAAGCGTCAGTTCAAGTTCATCCGTGCACTTGAATGCCTGAAGATGCCGAAAGGCGAAACCCGGGTCGTTAGTGACAAAATTTGTGAGAATGTACATAGTTTGAACGATTCAAATTTAATATTGAAATTCCACCAAGCACCTTCAGTCGAAATCTTAAATTATGACTTTCCTTGATGATTTTCAAAAGCACTTCAATGCAGCTGATGAATAAGTCACGTTATTGAAGCAACTTTGTAATGTTGCAAATAACGTTATAATACTAAAGGCATACAAATCATATGCATGTTTTCATATTTCCCATTTCTTCTTGTAATAATGACCAATTTTGCTTGCCAGGTAAACAATTCTGTTGACAAAAACGCAATTCAAACCAATAATGGCAACAATTTAACGACTTATTCTGGAAAATTAAAGGTACATAGATTAATGTTTTCCATTTTTTCATAAAGTTTTCCAAAACAATAATTCCTTCATTTATATAGTAATGTTTAATTGTGAAATATTTAATATGAAATTAAATTTAATAACTTTCTTATATCAGTTGTTATTTTACAGAATGTGATGTGATGATGCTTCTTAAAGAAGCGAGTATCACATTCTGTATCACAAGTTGAATAAAAAAATGATTAAATTTAATTGTATGTTAAAAATGAACTTCTATCGAAGATAGTGAAATATGTATTTTACTTAACTTCTCAAAATTGACTACTAGATATGCCCGCGAAGCGTTAACCACATATAATGTAATTTTCATGAAAAGAGTTTTTGAATAAGTACTGGTTGAAATACTGTTTTCTGGGTATACTAAAGACACAGAATAATATTATTAATTATCAATTATTTTAAGTTTATCTTTTGCTTTACTGCCTTTATGTTTTTTCACTCGCACTAGTGCATCGTTTTAAGCTTGTATCGTGCAGCTCTGCTTTGATCATAAATTATTTGATACAATTGTAAAAACCCTGTTGTGAAATAAAACATATTACCAGCTGTATACGGAAGGCTGTTTATTGGAAATCGTTTTTTTTCTTAATTTTAACTTAATATATAAATGTTGTTATGTTATAAAAAATACATCAAAAACTGTGATGGTAACTCTATTATAATTCAAAATCTAATATCATTGTTATATTTAATCAAAATAATTTATTTTATGGTATAATTTATGAATTATGAGAAAACAACTCTAAATAACGGAAACAATTCCGCTATTTGAAAAAACTTAATTTATGGATACGATAATGCAGATTATCAAATTGATGCTGGTTTTGTTTATGTTTATTTTAAGTTAATGTTATTGCTTCAGCTAAAGTTATGTTTCAAGACTGTAATATTGTTGTTTATGAGTTTACTAACGCCATCCAATACCCGGTTATACAATTACTAAAGGACAGAAAAATACAACCGTGACACACAAAAACATATTTTTTTTTAGCTACAAGGGATTTTAAGGTAACGACTCACGAAAAATGCATATTTTTGTTCCATTCTTCACAATAAGAATTAAAAATAAATCTAAATAATTATTTATAAACAAAACATTTTCATTTTAAGCGGTACCCCAAATTTTATTTACTTAAAACTAATAGTTCTCATGTTAAGATTACATATTATCAATAAAAGAACCATGTTATTTATATGTATATAAAATGGATTTTTTTCGGTGGAATCGGTGGTAACTTTGTAAAACAATTTTTAAAATTAAATTTAATATCTTATATAAAAAAAAATGTGACAAGTGTTTTGCTTCTTGAAAAGCATCTTCAGTCTTAAGATGCTTCTTGAAGTAGCGAAACATAACAAAGTTATCAAATTTAATTTTACATTAAAGTGCCTTTTTGAAAATATTAATAAATCATTAATGAATTTCTTTAAGCCGAGGATAATACTTTTGAGTAGTGGCTTAAACTGTTTTCCAAAAATAATTAAGACAGTCTCTATTTTTGGACATTGTAAAACGTAAAACAATATCGAAAAGTAAAAGTAGATATTTATTATCCGTTGTATTACGCCTACTTTACAGGATCAACTATTCAATGGGTAAACGATAACATTACTTTTTTTCAATAGACTAAAAAAATTCAATATCTTAAATTATTTTTCTTAGTTTTTTCCGACTTCAACTCCAACTTCACAACCCTGTTGACGATTGGTTTTTTTTACTATAATCACAATCTATACAACTTATTACACATTCTTTCAAAAGGATGTAAGCTGAAAATTCCAAATTAGTACCTAAATTAAGCTTTTAAGTTTTTAAATGAAGGACATGTGGAAATTGCGATCAAGAAAAAAAGACTGAAAAAGGTGTTTTTTGAAAAAAATATTTAATTAGTATCAGATAAATTCAATTCAAAACCAGTTTATCAGTCTACATGCACTAAAAGTTTGTGTATGCTACATAATTTGTCTTTGGCCCAAAACCATCAAAAAACTTTTTTTGTGTCTCCTGTAAATTTTTTTATGTGTGGGTGTAGTCGATATAGTATTTTTAAAATCTTAGTATAGTTTTTTACACGTTTTTTTTAGATGGTATTGCGTGAAACGTATCCACCGTGAAAAAACAGTTTATTATATAATATAATATATGATACCCTTATTATTATAATTCATAATCACTAAAGAATGCGTTCTAAATAATTGATACATATTTTGTCATAATAGTTTCATTGCTAAGTGGTCTTCAACTTTTTATTTATAGTTTATTTTCCTTGTATTTTACTTCAATTCTTTTGCTAGGTTGTAATACCAATTGTTTGTCATACCTTGTTTTTATCACTTAAATTTTGTATAAATATCAATGTTTTATTGTTTTTCTTATCAGTTGACAATGCTCATCATGAGCGAAACCGGTCCTGATCTAATAAATTTTATGTGGAAAAAGTACTAAAAATGTTTTATTATTTTTATCATATTTTATACATTTACTTGATAAGGTTATTTGAAAATTGATTCTCATATTACGTTATATACAGAAATCTTGTAAATATCTGTTATAGTTGTATACAAACCAGAACTTATTGTGTATCTAGGCATAATACCATAAGAATTTCCCCCCATAGAATAGTTAGTTTTACTCGAGTTTATAAGGTACTATTGACCCAGCCCGTTCCAAGCCAGGGAGTATTACAGAGATGACGTGAATTGGTTGTGTTATTTATGATTTCTTACCTTTACCTGTAGCTTTGCCGTAACTTTGTGGTAAGAAAACTATTTATAAGACACTACTAATTAATTAAATAAGCGTTGCCTCATAATTTAAAGATTTTAAATGCAACGTTGCAAAGAGGAACAGATGTTGGTAAATATGAATAACAAAGAATAAAAAAAAAATATGTGTGGGAACTGTAAAAATAGTTTTTTTATACCACTAAGGTCTTAACTAACTAACACTTAACAGTTTTCAGCACATGTCAGTTTTAAAAAATATAATTCTGACTTTATATTATGTGGTATCATCAAAAATTGTAATAAATCATCAACGCTGATTTATTTTCTACGCTCAATTTACTGTGAACCTTATTTTCCACCAAGAGTTAAAACGTTCAAAGTTGGGTTAAATTTGTTGAATAAAAAAATAATGGCCTAGCTTTTCAAAAAGCTACAACAGTAATAAACAATCAGGAAATCTTTCAGGTAATTTTTTACTACCCAAAACATTGTAAGGTATTCAAAAAATGAATCTTAAATACATGAATTCACATCAAAATAAATAGCGTATTATAGCGGGTTTTGAAACTGGACCGCATTATATGCTATGAAATAAGTAACGATTTACATGATTTTAGCTTTAAGCTTTCAAAGGACGAATGATTTTAACAGAGTGATCTACAATAAAAAGGTTTCAAAGCATTTGCATAAAAGAATTTATTCACCTTTTTATTTGAATGAAAGCATTCATTTTTTTTATTCTAAAAATGGTAAAGTAAATAAAATTTGAATTCGTAATATTTATACATATAATATCAAAAGCTAGCAATCAATTTTCTTTGAATTATTTTTATCATACTTAATATACGTCACGAATTCTAAAATAAATGTTTAATCATACCATAATATTTTTTTCAGATAAAAAATTCACTTCTTACGCAATAAGGTTTGGTCTTATCAGATTAAATACAATTAAACAATTGTGTAACACTATGAGACTACCGTTGTTCACTGGGTAATAAAAATTGTGTTTGGATAAAAGTTATAGATAAGATTTTTTTTATGCTTGACTATATACCTTTTAACAGATTTCAGGGAACCTACGTAACTATAATGATAATAAAAATTAGTGCTTTTTATTGATTTTATAAATTTACCTTTAAAAAATAAAGCAATTTCTATGGGATCAAATATGTATAATATTTTTTTCACAATCACATTATATTTTAAAACAATTTTTGCTTAACAACAAAGTTTTTTAAATGATCACGAAAGTTTTCGCATACCGCAAGAATTATCAACTGTTCTGATGATTTTTCACAGAGATTATTTGAAATCAACAACTTAATAAAGTGATAAATACAGATATTTAATTTTAAACATATTTTGGGAAGATGGATAAATCACTTTTCAATTATATGTAGAGTTTATATTTTACGACAAGATCACAATAAATCATTCTAACAAAAGTTGTTGCTGTTATTTGACTGACATCCATCTAAAGAGACAGTAAAAAAAGAACTCGCCCTTCATTAAATGAAAAAAGACTAGTTGTTAGTCAATCGCAATCATTTTGGTGCAGAAAGGAATGGATGAAAATATAACTAGCTCTCATGTTTGAAATGAAACCAATTCAAAATTATATTTATGAATGTTTTGATGACGACATTGAAAATATTTTCTCTTCAGCAGAGTTGAGAAAAATAAGTTTTTTTATAGTATACTATAATAGATATTATATAATAGGTATTATATTGACATTTGTGTCACTCAAATGATATGATTTTTTTTATTTAAACGTTTTATGGGTAAAGTTAGGTACATATTACAATCGTTATTTAGCTTAGTCGTAAAAAGCATGTACGGTAGTTTGTCTGAAGATGCTTCTGATAGAGACGAAACACGTCTCACAATTTGCTACGCGACCTGTGAAATAACAATGTTGACATGTTTAATTTTGAATGAATAATAAACTTCCATCGAATTCATTGTCAGTTTTTTCATTTCCGGAAAAAATGTTTTTGTCTATTTCGCTTTTTGGAATTTTTTGGAAATTTATAGTGTTCACGAACAAGCATGATTAACAGAGATAAATCAACCACGTCATTGGCAGCAACATTATTATTATATCACCATAGAACTTCGTTCTGCGATAACTTATAATTAATTATTTTCAAAGCCATCACACCAACCGCGTGCGAAAACAATAACTGTTTAGATGAACATTCCACTAAACAATGAAGTCACAAATATTAATGGTATATCGTCGGTTTACTGATAGAAGGTGTTAAGTCTAAAATCTTTGTTTTGAGATAATCATCTATGTATATTTACGAAATATGGTCTACAACACTGTTACTTATCGTTCCTACCAATTAAAGAATGAAATTCGATAAGAATTGACAAATCCGATCTTTATTTTCAAAAGCGTTAAATTATTTATAGCTTTTTTTGCCAAAAATATCGATGAACGGAATCAACTTTTTAATTCAAGATATCGACTGAAAGTGCTTGGTATAATTTCAATTTTCGTTCAAATTATGTACATTCACAATTTTTTTGTCACTAACGACCTGGGTTTTGCCTTTCGGCATCTTCAGGCGCTCAAGTGCACGGATAAACTTGAACCAACGCTCAGTAAATAAATGTATCGTGTTTATATATAAAAAAAAATATTACTAACTTTAAATCCATTGCTAGCATTAACCCATGGGAATGCCTACAGATTTTAACGTTGAGTGATTTCAAAAATTATATTTATTTTGTTTGCAGGAAGATTTATAATTGTATTAACTTACTTATAGGATACAGGATTGGGGAATTTGGCAGGTTTGTTCAAATTATGTAAACATAAACACAACAAAGCTTAATTAGGTTACCGTCCTTCATATAAAGAGTTATTTTATGCTCTGTTTGAACACAACAATATAGTTCAGTTACAAAATGAGACATATAATCACATTTCATATTATGTGACGTGGCATATGGAAATATTTCACTGTCTGCGTAAAACAACGAAATACAAAAAAATCAAATGTTTCTTTATTACAGCGGAATTAGACTGTTACAAGTAAATCAAACAAATAAATTCCTGCCGAATATTAAAAAAGGGTTAATTCGTATGGTCACATTTATTCAAATTATAGCACTAAGAGTTGAGTTAAATAGATAAAAGCTAAAATTTTTAACAGCACTTAATTATTTTTTAACTTTGTATTTCTTCACACTGTAGTGCATGCAACCAAGTCTTGAAAAATTTCTTCTCGGGACATTTCTAGCAAAATTTTCAACACGACTAACGTTGTTACGCTACGGAATACACGCTATAAGAAGAGTGTGAAGCCGTAGCGGGTGGTGGTGGGTGCAGCGTTGAGTGACATAAGGAATTAATATATATGTATAACACTATTGATATGGATACGCGAGTGTAAAATGTTACCTTAGTTGTAAAAAAATATACACAGACATCAGTAAATTCGCTATCATCTGTGCCTAGAAATAACAATAAAGTTTGTAAAAATAATAAAACATTTTTAGTACTTTTTCCACATAAAATTTATTAGATCAGGACCGGTTTCGCTCATCGCGAGCATTATCAACTGATAAGAAAAATACATAAACAGTGATATTTATACAAATTTAAATTGAAATAAAAAGGTGTAAGCAACTATTAACAATTTAAAGGATTAGCAAATTACATTATAATTACACAAAATTAAAATGCTTAACACCCATAACAATTAAAAACTCATCATCAAAGAATAATAAATCTAAGTGGCAAACGATATCAATTATAAACACAATTAAAATTTGGGAAATTTTTACACAAAGTGAAACACTACTTTACTAAAGTAAATATCCTAATGATGATTTGGTGTTTTTCCCGTTTCCAAGCAATGATGTACTTCAACAAAATCGGCAGTAATGAAGATTTTTTTTCTCTAAAAACTTTAGAATCCTGCATGTCAACAATAAATCGTTAAAACTTGATAAACAAGAGATCTTAGAAATAAATAGACAAAAAATTTTACCTAACTCTAATTTATTAAACGAACAGGTTGTATTTGCATCATCACCTTTGTTATATCCGTTTCATTAATCTAATTCTAACCTATGTTAACTGCTCTTCTATATTATTTATATGTTTTTCAAAATTTATTCCTTTTGTAAGAATTGATATGGTTTTTAAAAATGTCTTTTTCAGAATCTTCATTACTGCCGATTTTGTTGAAGTACATCATTGCTTGGAAACGGGAAAAACACCAAATCATTATTAGGATATTTACTTAGGTAATGTAGTGTTTCACTTTGTGTAAAAATTTCCCAAATTTTAATTGTGTTTATAATTGATATCGTTTGCCACTTAGATTTATTATTCTTTGATGATGAGTTTTTAATTGTTATGGGTGTTAAGCATTTTAATTTTGTGTAATTATAATGTAATTTGCTAATCCTTTAAATTGTTAATAGTTGCTTACACCTTTTTATTTCAATTTAAATTTGTATAAATATCACTGTTTATGTATTTTTCTTATCAGTTGATAATGCTCGCGATGAGCGAAACCGGTCCTGATCTAATAAATTTTATGTGGAAAAAGTACTAAAAATGTTTTATTATTTTTATTATAATGCCATTCCACCAAGTATTGACAGTGAACACCTTAAAAGTGATGAATAAAGTTTGTGTTCAGATTGAAAAAGCTTTTCACTGTTATATTATTGTTAACAAACTTTTTACCTAACAGTGTAAAGAGGAAGTATTGAAAGTGAAAATCACTTATAAACAAATTATAAGTTTTACCAAGATAGTAAGTTTTATGAATTGATTTTCCTTACTAGTTGTATTATAGTTAGAAAAGGAAGCAGATATTCAAAGTTTTAGTAAACATGTAAAACTTTTCAGGAAGAAAATAGCCAGTGTCATCTAAGCATATGACTAAGTAGTTTGTTGTCAAGAAAACACAAGAGTAGTGTTGATTTCAATCTTGAAAATTTAACGTTAAAATTATAATGTAGTTTACGAAGTTAAAACAATACATACCGTGGGTATAAAACTGATGAAAATGGACGCTTTTTTGTTATTTTCAAGATTAAACAATATTTAAACGCGCAGTTTCTGTTTAATTTTTTTATTTAGTTTTAATTACAACGTCATTACTTTATAAATATCTCAATGCTCAATTTAAATGCTGTGCTGATTAAATTATCGGAAAGTCAAGATCAATAATTAAGTGTTGAATCAATGCTAAGTATCTTTTAATGTGTTGTGAGTAGGGCCTCTAATCCTGGGATTAGAAGTACTAGTGCCGGGATTTTTGGATTGAGGACAAGAAGTACAATCCTCGATTTTTTTTTGAAATAAGAGGCTTAACATCTTTTCATTGTGAGAATTCGGTAAAATCCTGGGGTTCAGCGTTTAAAAATATTTGAAAAATCCCCTAAATAAAAAGGTCTCATATTTTTTCATTTTAAAAAATCCGTGACTTTTCAGGATTTCAAAATCACCGAGCAAAAATTTCTCAATTCATTTTCGAAGACGATGTTATGGTGAATGTTCAATCCCAGGATTGGATGCTCTAGTTAAAGCAGTTGCATGTACACATATAAACTTTATTATTCTGCAATAGCAAATAAATATGCTCAATGAAAATTTTACTGTGAAAATCATACATACAAGAATTTTGATCATTTGAACGCATAGACAATTTTACGCAAGATAATTCAAATTTCAAATTCATGTTTTGTGGTGAAGTCTCTTTTTATAAATAATGGGCTTTCAAATGAATTTTGTATACTATAAAACATTTAAAAAAAGTGTAAATCATTAAAAATTGAAAATAATAAAATTACTAATTATTTTTTGTGTTCTTGGTAGATAAATTTAGATTCATAGTTATTTGGATTCCGTCAGAAGAGGAGCAAAGAAGCTTTTTAGAAAAATAATGTTTTTTTTTTTCAAGAAGCATGAAATTCGATAGTAGTCAACATGGTTTAACGAACTAGCCTCAAAATACAAGTCAGTGGATTTGGCCTTCCTAGCTTTCAGAAAAATAAAAAAATTTGTGATAGTGTACACAATTTACTGTCTCCATAAATAATAATATGATGGATAATTTATTTTACTCTTTCAGGCCTGAAAAACCACTTTAATTGGGCAATAAATGAGACGTTAAGTTTATGCGAGTATGTGATGTTTTATGATTACTTCTAAGGCTTAGTTATATAGTTAACTTATTATTTAACGGCATCTTAATAAAACAAGAATTATTTTCAATTATAATGGCCATTTCGAAAGATTATATCGATCGCTGTTTTGGTTTTTATTGACATTAATTATACGAGCTTGCACATAAATCGTTAGCTTCCGTCTCGTGCCAAACGGTTTATATTTAAAAAAAAATATTTGAGATTGAATGAACAACGTAAAATATTAATCAGTTAACAGTTATCAAAGAACAGTTTCTGTCTTTTGTAAATTATGATGAATTAGAAGCAACTTTTGTAATAAAACTCCATTAAGATTTTGCTTGCACCATCCATGTAGGGTTATAAAAACTTATAGTAAGATAGTAAACATTCTAAAACACGAGTTTCGGGTCCGTGTATTTTCATGACAGTTAACAGTGCGCTTAGCACAGGTCACATGTTTTTAAGTAAATTTTTAGTCCTTTGAATAGAGCCGTAGTATTGAGTTTTAGCAAGGTACAATTTTTTTATAAAAATATATTTTTTAATAAAAAATAACAGATTTTATTGATCAAAAACTAATGTATCGTAAAATATGTTACGCATCAATTTGCTTTTCAAAATAACGTTTTATGGTCATCGGCTCCACTCCCAATTTAATTAAATACCCTGACAATGATATCCGAACACATACATCAAAACAATTACGTACTATTATGCAAAATAAATTTAAAAATTACTAATTAGATCATACATGGATTGTACAAAATACAAAAAAGTTTTAAGACATTGTCACATGGCTCTTCATCACGAAAAAAAATGCAGTAGAAATTACTATTGAAAGCAAACCAAAACGAAAATTTCTAATAATACTTAAAAAAGTATTGGGTATAGTTGAGTTATTTTAATATAAGTATATTTTTAAATTAGCCGAACATAACGATTTTTTTCTCTCTCCCTCCAAGAACGAGCGTCACCATATGGTCACAGTAAACACCGTTGTCTATTGATCCCACTATTCAACCTTTTTCTACCTGAATATCGTTTTTTTTGCTCATATTTGGTTAAGAAGGGTACAGATCACAGTTAATCATCAGCCGTGGGGACAGAAACGGCCTCGAAAAGCACATGTGATTTTTTAAATTTCCGTTTTTTTAAATTTACTTTTTGAAACTGTGAGTTATTTTTTTATAAAAACATCAAATTATTAACAGTTATTTTGCTAATATATTTGTATTGAAATCATGTTGATCTAAAGAGGTCAAATTGTATTTTTTTTTTTTAAAATTACGTTTAGCTAAATTTCAACCCCGAATGTTTGCGAGCCCATACGGTCACTTTTGTCCTTACTACTGTCCGAACTCAATATTACACTGTAATAAAAGGATGAGCATGACCATATAGTCATGCGGGGTTTCTATACAACGACTTCGCGTTTTTTTTTTGTTTAATTTTGGATAGGAATAAAAGTTATCCGTGACTTCAATATGGCTTAGAAAATATTTTTTTATCGGAAAAAAGCTCTCGTCTCTGGAGGGTTAAAGTCTGGCGTTAAAGTGTTAACATTAAAAAATAATGACAGTATGAAATTTATTTGGTGTTGCCCTATTTTATTTTATTTCTGCGCTTTCTATACACACGTTTGCTATTATGTCTTGTAAACGTATATGTTTAACATTGTCTGTGAGACAGTAATGCACTCAACAAACAAACAAATTAAATTTGAACGACAACACTATACATAGCACAGTAAGTTTAACTCTTAACATCCAAATAGTATAACTTAATTATTATATTCGGAGTCTACAGTAAAAAGATGTCCATGTTTAGCAATCTTTAATCAATGACTCGATATCTCAAATATGCGTATGTGCGATTATCAATATATTGTAACTTAGTAGACGTATTAATTGTGACGTAGTCTTGGTTGAATAAAAATTAGTGATGTCTGGGTATGCCTTGATAAACCAAAACCATTTTATTATGGCTCGTATTTAACCGGTCTAAATTTTAATAATCACATTGTTCTGAATTTATATTAAATGGTCACAATTTAAATGAATTTTTTAAAAAACCTAACCTAACTTTATATCACTTTTAGGGTGTTCACTGTCAATGCTTGGTGGAAAAGCATTATATTAATAAAAACAATAATCCTTTGTACTTCATTCCACTTTATTTAATATGTCAGGACCGGTTTCGCTCATTGCTCAGTTGACAATGCTCGCAATGAGCGAAACCGGTCCTGACATATTAAATAAAGTGGAATGAAGTACAAAGGATTATTGTTTTTATTAACTAACTTTATATGAAATCTGACCGTATAAAATTTGTATTTTGACCAAAATTGGAATTTTATTCAGACCGAAAGTTTATTTGAGTTCTGACCAAAAATTGATTGAAACTCTGACCATTTATTTTGTTCCCTTTTTTTATAGTTCTGACGATGGCGTGAAGTTGAATTTTCGGAACTAAATAATTTTTCATTTTGACCTTATGATAATAGATTTTTATTAAGTAAATGCAAATTTAAATTAAAAAAATTTAAAGCATTAAAACAACAAATAGGTAGCCAAAAAAACTGACCATGCTGAACAAAAGCAAATTGCTTATTTTTGTGAAAAAATGTTTATAAAAACAAGAAAAAATTTACTCTGTATATTGGAATGTTAAGTACCTACTTATGTAAGTAAAGAATTAAAGAAATATTGACTTGTGTTGTTTTGTATATATGCTTAATACACAGAAAAATCTTATTAAAGCTATATTTCACAGAGTGGAAAACATAAAGGAATATAAAAACACGCAATTAAAAGATTCCACAAACCAATTAAAAAAGTAGTGAAAGTAATTATTATTTTAATTACACTCATAAAAAAAAGATTAATTAATAAAAATATAAAAACTATGATACGGTGTCTGCATTAATGAAAAAGTAATTTCAAAACAAAAATTTACCCTCATCATTATTTACACAAATTTTTACCAAGTCTGTCTACTTCAATTTTTTCATTTAAACGTTAATGGTTAATCCTTTAAAACCATTTTTATTATAAATCTCATATTTCGCTAAAAAATTGTAAAAAAATACGGAAATATAATCGCTTTACGGGAAGAAAAAATCTTTATTAACTTTCGTCAATCACTTTTTCAGTGGAACAGCCAATTTTAAATAAGAAACAACGCTCATAAACTTAGTTTATTTTGCATATTTTAGTTGATTGCTTGAAATATTTCAATAATTTAGATGTCTTGCTTTGTTATAAACAGTGGTGGCTCGTCCACACGTACTGTGAAACTGCAGGACCCCAAGCAAATTGAAAAAATAATAATATTATATATGAAAATATCAATATTATTTAAACGTGTAAACACTTGCCCCCGCACCGATACATCCAATAGTTATCATACACCGTAGTAATAATATTAGAAAACAACGCACGCGTACATTTTGTACAGTACCGTTTTCGATGGAATATGCTCGCGTGCGTGAAGGACGGGCGCTGAGAGGGAGCTTGGAGTTTAAACGCTTAACTTGTACTGCCAGTCTGGCAGTACAAGCGAGTGCAAGACCGACGCGAGCACAGTGACTCTAACTCTGAGTTTACTGAATACATCAAATGATGATATTATTTTGTTTTAGTAAAATACATATTAAATATATTTTTTTTGATAAAATAAAATATTATCCAAATTTTCTTTTTAAATATTCTGCAGCACTCCCAGATATTTTATCCACGAGCCACCACTGGTTATAAACTAAGCCTAGTCTAACAGAGACGAATATTTTTTGATAAAAGATACCGATAAATGGAAATGTAAATAGAAAAAATGGTTAATTGTGTGCTGAAAAATTAAGTAAAATTAAAAATTCGAAACGGTACAGTTTGTCTCATATTTTAAAATTGTATTTTTTATTTAAATACTTTAAACAATATAAAGTCCATTGCTATACGCATATTTGAATTGAGGAAAACAGAATGACGAAACAGATGATACAAATTCACTTGTAAGAACTTATTGCCGTAAAAACCGATTGAAATATTAAATTGAACCACATATTTAGAACATTTAAAACGTAAATGTGGGTATCAGATAAAAGCCTTGAAATAGAACTTTCACGTGGCATCGCATATTCGTTAGCAACGTGTGTTGAAGTCCCACGTGTTTGTTTTGGTCATATGTTTACTCGACAGTCTATGTACTTTACTTTTAACCGACAAAACTCTTGTGTATACTACAGAATCTCATTTTATGTAATGATATAAACGTTTGGTTTAAAAAAAGAGAAGAGAAACAAAATAATTGTCGACAAGTTTCAGAAACTTTCAATACGCTGACAGTAGAAAATGGTATTAATTTATTTTTTTAATTAATATCGAACCCACAAAAATATGTATATTAATTTATCATCTCGCAAGATTTCGTACATAACAGTAATGTTACACACCAAAATAGTAGTAATGTTGTGTAACCAAACCTGTCATGACTCTGATAAGACCCTTACCAGCGCGGGACAGATCATCGAGAGGGTTGACAGCTTCAGATACCTCGGCGTACATATCCCCGATGACGGTAGTAAAAAAAAGAGCTCGCTATTCGTTTAAGAATGGCTGGAGCCACATTCAACTCAATGCGGACTGTCTGAGACACACAGCTGTACTCGATTAAAACAAAATGCAACTTGTTCAACGCTTGCATTCTGCCGGTAATGCTTTACGATTGCGAATCATGGCATCTGACGAAGACTCGACAGCGAACATGGCCAAAGAAGTAATTTGGCTTAAAGTCATGATTCTACATCGAGGGTGGGCACTAATAAAACATCATTTTAGTCGTATAAAAAACAAACGTTTAATTAGTTATGTGTTATAAGAAATGCTAAAAGAGTTTTTATGTCCACCTCGGAAATATAATGTTCATCTAATAATGTCTTTTCAAGTTGAAATACACATATGTTTGTGTAACATTATTTCCTGATTTAGAACAAATGCATGCAAGAGTGTGAAAAAGATTAGTTGAACATAAATCGACAAAATTACAAGTTAATAACATCTGTAGACAGTGGTGGCTTACCTATTATTATTATTTCTTATGAGATTTGCCTCTTCATCATACATGTACCTTATTATTTTTTCTTTAAGGGTTATTGTTATCATGA
>JAPJYX010000132.1:0-16679 GCA_030503985.1 Himalopsyche tibetana
CATCGATGTCACGCGGATCGATTAAAATTCGTTTGGCGAGTTTGGCGATATCTGTATCAAAACCGGGCATCAGTTGGTCGAAAAATTCAATCATGGTGACTTCCGAACCCAATGCGGTGTATACATCGGAGAATTCTAAGCCGATGTAACCGCTACCAATAATCGCAATCCATTGGGGGATTGTTTCTAATTTAATCGCATCATCGCTGGTAAATACTGTCTTACCATCGACTTCAATTCCTGGGGGTACAAACGGAATCGAGCCGGAAGAAATGATCACATCTTTGGCGGTGATAATTTTCTCACCTGCGGCTGTCTTCACACTCACCTTCTGTGTACCCGCGATTTTCCCATAGCCGCGAATCACCTCGACATTCAACCGTGTCAAACTATTCGTCAGATCTCCCCGCAGCTTAGTCACCAGATTACTAGCATGAGCAGCAATTCCAGATCGATCGAAATTCACATTATCCACCTGAATCCCCATCGCCTTGAGATGGTGCGCATTCCGCAATTCCCGCACCCTCCCTGAAGCGGCTAACAATGCTTTAGAAGGGATACAACCGCGATTGACGCAAGTACCACCCATATCCCCCGCTTCGATAATCGCCGTCTTCAAGCCACAGCTTACCGCATGGAGAGCCGCGCCATGTCCGCCGACACCCGCACCGATAATTACCAAATCGTAGTCAAATTGTTCGCTCACGCCAGTATATCCTTATTCGATCCTAACTCTCTATTCTCGCTCCGACCGATCGCCCTTGTAAAGGATCGATTTCCACCGATCCTCCTAGCGAGGGTAAAAATCTAACTTTTTCAACTTCAGAAAAGGGGGGAGGGGGAAGCTGCTGATACCTATTCCTTCTCTCCCATCTCCCATCTCCCATCTAAAAATACTAGCTTTATTTATGCCACCTTTCTACTAGTTTCAGAAGTCGGGTGATTTTTTTTAGCGATCTTAATCGCTGTTCTTAGTGACCATAATCACTAAAAATAGCGATCTTAATCGCTGTTCTTAGTGATATAAATATTGAAAAATTTGAGCTTTGAATTAATGACTAATTTTGCGTAGATTATTGATAAATATCTGAGCATTTGTGCTGAGGTGGTCACTAAAATCTGAGGATATATTTGATTTATTGAAGGCAAAAGCTTCACAGAGACAAGCATTCTAAGGCAATAGATATCTGGTCTTTAACTAAAAAAATCCCGACTCAGCAGAAAAACTGGAATAACTATCATGTTCACATTTCAAAAACAACCAACATCCACAGCTCAGACTAATTGTGGTAGCACGGGTCTTCCTACTTCCAACTTCTCGATCTCAAAGATCGCTAATCCCACGGTGACAGGAACACAATCTGCCATTTCCAATTTGAATTTAGCTAATTTTAGTGGTAGCACGGGTCTTCCTATTTCCAACTTCTCGATCTCAAAGATCGCTAATCCCACGGTGACAGGAACACAATCTGCCATTTCCAATTTGAATTTAGCTAATTTTAGTGGTAGCATGGGTCTTCCTATTTCCAACTTCTCGATCTCAAAGATCGCTAATCCCACGGTGACAGGAACACAATCCGCTATTTCCAATTTGAATTTAGCTAATTTTAATAGTACCGGTGGTCTGGTTAAACTAAATTTAACCAATACGACTCCTACATTTGGTAGCAATTATTGTGCGATGCCGGTACCTTCTACTGGCATAACTTCGACGAATTTATTAGGTAATATAGTCAATATCACTCAAAGTACGTCTCAATTCCAATCGCAACTCACAACCTTCAATAATACTTACTTTGGGGGGATCGAGAGATTTCAACTAAGTCCGACTACCAATAATTCGAGTACCACCACGAGCTGTACGATTAAGAATAACAATGTACTCGCGGCTACTGCCAAAATTGCCAGCATTAGCAATGCAACTGTGACTGAAGGTGAGAAAGCAGTCTTTAATGTTAACTTAGCTAACGTCAATAGCGAAGCTTCCACAGTCAAACTGAATTTCAATGGTTTGGATGCTAGTGACTATAATGGAGTCGAAGTTTCCTTTGATGGTCGGACTTGGACTGCTCTAAATGGTGATACCATTAACGTTGCTGGTGGTAAAGATTGCTTCCAAGTGCGGGTGAATACGATTGATGATACCCTAGTTGAAGGAAATGAAAGCTTTACCCTAACTGCTAGTACTAATGGTTCTAGCAAACAGGGAACAGGTACAATTCTAGATAACGATCGACTCTTACCTACTGCTACTATTGACAGTATTAATAATATAACTGTGACTGAAGGTCAGACAGCAGTCTTTAATGTCAACTTAGCTAACGTCAATGGCGAAGCTTCTACAGTCAAACTGAATTTCGATGGTTTGAGTGCTAGTGACTATAGTGGAGTCGAAGTTTCCTTCGATGGTCAGACTTGGAGTGCGGTAAATGGTGATACCGTTAACGTTGCGGGTGGTACCCATTGGTTCGATGTACGTGTGAATACAATTGAGGATAACCTCGATGAAGGGATCGAAAAGTTTAGCTTAACTGCTAGTACCAATGGTTCGAGCCAACAGGGAACAGGTACAATTGTAGATGTAGGTACAATCACGCCGATCGTGCTCGATCTCAATCGGGATGGAATTCAAACTGTTAGTATCAACCAAGGCGTGAAGTTCGACATCCTCAATAGTGGTAAAGCGATGAATACCGGATGGATTTCTGGTGGTGATGGCTTCCTCGCGCTCGATTATAATGGCAACGGGAAGATCGATAATCGCAACGAACTCTTTGGTGGTGTGAATGTTGGCGATGGTTTTAATAAGCTTACTTCCTTTGACTCCAACCAAGATGGTGTCCTTAATGCTCAAGATCGAGACTGGCAAAAACTCAATATCTGGCAAGATCGGAATGTGAATGGTGTTACCGATGCTGGTGAGTTAAATACTCTAGCTAGTTATGGAATTACCTCCTTGAATACCGCCTACACCAGCAACTTTAGTCTCGATGCTCAAGCTAATATTTTAGGCGAACGTAGTACGGCGATCGCTAACGGTCAATCCATGGATATGGTCGATGTCTACTTCAAAGTAGGTTAAATCCCACGATCCGAACTCTGATTTATCTGATTAATAGATGGACTACTATCGTCATCTAGTCTTTAATCAAAGTCCATCATTGAATCGTTGTAATCATAGTTCAGACAGGATTAGCGATCGATCGATTATAATGATAGAGATGAAAGCGTAAAATTGTTCAACTTTCCGCTTTCAATATCAGTCCGCCTACGCGGACTTTCCATCACTAGTGGTAACTTTAGTCGCTGACTAATCGAACCTTATCTCGATCGCCATTATCCCCCTATAGTCCATGAGTGAAAGTACGATTCGTCCAGCGGTAATTACTGGAGTTGTTCCCGATTCGATCGCGGCAGAAGTTGGATTCAGTGCTGGCGATCGATTGGTGAAAATCAATGGTCAAATGCCTCGCGATCTGATTGACTATCAGTTTCTCTGTAGCGATGAGTTGCTGGATTTAGAAGTATTAGACGTAAAGGGGAAAGCTCATCAAATCGAGATCGAGAAGGATTATGACGAAGATTTGGGACTGGAATTTGAGACTGCTTTATTTGATGGATTGATTCAGTGCAACAATAAATGCCCGTTCTGTTTTATAGACCAGCAACCACCAGGAAAGCGAGAGTCTTTATACTTTAAGGATGATGATTATCGATTGAGCTTTTTATACGGTAGTTATCTAACTTTAACCAATCTCACCACCAAAGAATGGGATCGAATTGCCGAGATGCGGCTATCCCCATTATATGTCTCCGTCCATGCTACTGAGTCAGAGATTCGATCGCAATTGCTCAAGAATCAACGAGCGGGGGAAATCATGAACCAACTCGCCTGGTTTCAATCTCATCGCCTAGAAATCCACGCCCAAGTGGTATTATGTCCGGGGATTAATGATGGAGTACATCTCGATCGAACCATTCGCGATTTAGCCAGCTTTCATCAGGGTGATACCCCCGCTGTCGCCTCCGTCGCCGTCGTTCCCGTCGGCTTAACCAGATTTCGCCCCAACCTCACCGAACTTTCCCCCGTCACTCCCGAAATCGCCAGAGTTGTCATCACCCAAGTCGAAGCGCTCCAACAAGAATTCAAACAGCAATTCGATTCCACCTTCGTCTGGCTCGCCGATGAATGGTACCTCATCGCTGGCATCGAACTACCTCCCAGCGACTATTACGAAGACTATCCCCAACTCGGTAACGGAGTCGGCTCCATTCGCCGCTTCCTAGATGAATTTGCCGAAGAAATTGCCGATTGGGAAATTACCGAACTAAACCCACCCCAAACATGTACCTGGGTAGTCGGCAACGCCGTCGAAAATGCCTTCCAACCCATCGTTAACCAGCTAAATAACGTACCAGGTCTAACCGTCAACTTAGTAGCCATTGCCAGCCAATATTGGGGTCAACAGATGACTGTCACCGGATTACTCACCGGACAAGATCTACTCAATGAGTTACCAGGGCGAGATTTAGGCGATCGAGTCCTCATCCCCAGTGTTATGCTCAAACACGATGAAGCCAAATTTCTCGACGACATGACAGTCAGTGAATTAGCTGAAAAATTACAGATTCCCTTAATTCCAGTCAATGGTATTAGCGATTTCCTAGAAAAATTAGGGGAAAATAGATTAACGGAGTCAGAAGTCAGAAGTCAGGAGTCAGAAGTTAGGTGATTTCCGATAGAGTCAACTCAACTCCCCCTCCCCCCTCCAAACTCCCAACTAAACCGAATTATGCTAACTCTCATTAAATTAATTAATAATCTCAATCGTCGGATTGTTGGTTTCGAGAATAACCAAGCCAAGATGCAATTCCAAGCAATTTGTGCGGTAATTGCGCTGAGTTTGGCGGGATTGGGGCGGATTGAAGTTGCTGGAGCCAAATCATTAGACTTCGCAGGTATTCGCCAGAGCTTAGAACTAACAGCCGATCGACATGATACACTCGATCGCTCTCACCCCGCTAAACTTCAAACTCCCGCCACTACCATCAATCGAGACACAATTGCTCAAGTTACCCCGCCACCGACACCACCAACACCACCGCGCACCGAAACACTCAAAAATAAATTAGATTTACCCAAAACTAGTAGTGAAGTTCAGATTACCAATACTCGTTCCCTGACGCTCCAAGAAACTCTAGATATCGCCTTTCGTAACAATCGGGAAGTCCAAGCCGCGCGGTTGACAATTCAACGCAGTCAAGCTGGAGTCAGTGAATCTCAAGCGGCGCAAGCCGTACAAGTCGGAGTCACCAGCACCCTCAAAAATCAAGGTTCTCCCCTGATTCTTGGTGAATCGATTAGAGGCTCGAGCAGCAATACCTCTACAGATATTCAAGGCACTGTCGAAGCAACTTACAATGTCTTAAATTCGGGTAGAGATGCTAGCCGTGTCCGCGCCGCCCAAGAACAGGTAAACTTCGATCGATTGGATCTTCTCCGTGTCGAACAAAAACTTAGGGGCGATGTTCTCACCGCTTACTATGACTTGCAAGAAGCAGGTTCCGCCGTTATCATCAACAAAGCCGCCGTTACTGATGCTACCCGTAGTTTAAGCGACGCTCAACTTCAGGAAAAAGCAGGTGTCGGTACCAAGTTTGATATCCTCCGCGCTCAAGTCCAACTCGCTACCGCTAATCAAGATCTTACCAAATCCCAAGGTCAACAACAAACAGCCCAGAAAAAGATCGCCCAACTTCTGAGCGTTAACGAAAATACCGAATACCAAGCTGCTGACGCAGTGAAAGAGCTGGGTTCGTGGAATTATTCCCTAGGAGATAGTGTCGTCATCGCCTTCAAAAATCGCCCCGAACTCAAACAACAACTATCTCGCCGTAGTGTCAGCGAGCAACAACAAATCATCGCTTCTGCTGCTGATTCCGCTCAAGTCAATCTGTTTGCGAACTATACCCTCGGCAAAACAATTACTAGCACCAATCCGCTCCAGGATAATTATAGCTTGGGTGCTAGACTAACTTGGAATTTTTGGGATGGCGGTGCCGCTGGCTCCCGCTCCAATCAAGAAAAAGTCAATCAAGAAATCGCCGAAAATCAGTTTACCACCACTCGCAATCAAATTCGGTTTGAAATCGAGCAAGCCTACAATAGCCTCGGCACCAACAAGAAAAATATTATCACTTCCACTCAAGCACTCAAGCAAGCCGAAGAAAGTCTCAAACTCGCTCGGCTCCGCTTTCAAGCCGGTGTCGGTACTCAAACCGATGTCATCCAAGCCCAAACCGAACTCGCCCGCGCACGCGGCAATCGCATCACCGCTATCATCAGCTACAACCGCTCTCTCTCTACTCTGCGTAATGGTACGGTATTGCGGGAGTAAGCTTTAGGGAAAAGGGAAAAGTGTCAAAAATCTTAATAATCCTTAATATGTCATAATTTAATTTTGGGGGTATGGAGATGAGCGCGATTAAGTTTATCAAAGAAGACAAGGAGATTATCGTCGCTCAGGGGGCAAATCTGCGCGAGAAGGCAGTTCAAAACCAGATTGACATCTATACCTTCAAAGGTAAGCTGATGAACTGTGGTGGCTACGGACAGTGCGGGCTGTGTCGGGTGGAAATCGTTGAAGGTGTAGATAATCTCTCACCCCGCACTGATTTTGAGAATCGCAAACTAGCAAAACGCCCCGATAATCACCGTCTGGCTTGTCAAACTAACGTAAATGGACCGATCTGTGTCAATACTAAACCTTAAATCGCTGGATATTGCTTACAGTCTCGCGCAAAATGATATCCTGGTAGGTGTGTTGATAAAAATAATTTATAGGAATTACTGTAATGCAAACCAATGATTTAGGTTTTGTTGCCAGCCTTTTATTTGTCTTAGTACCGACGATTTTCTTGCTCATTCTCTACATCCAAACCAGTGCTCGTGGTACTGGCGGTGCTGACGAGTAGACGGTTGAAACTAAATCTCCTTAAAAAGACTGCTAGAATTAATTCCTGGCAGTCTTTTTAAGTTAATGGCATTGCTGAAACCCAGATGGTGGGCGGTGATTACTTTACATCTATCCCACGTTTCGCACTTCAACAAAATGGTGTCCGCAATGCCCTTTTTAATCGTGAAAGGTAAATGGTGCGTTAGGCTTCGCCGTAACACACCCTACCCAGTTTGTTATACGGTGGCTAATTCACGGACGTTTGCTGTTGCGAACACCTTTGATGGCTTCAGCGTAGTCAGGAGCATTGAATACCGCCGAACCAGCGACGATCGCATTTGCACCTGCTTCGATCACTTGCCAGCTATTATTAGGTTTGAGACCACCATCAACTTCAATCCACGGATCTAGACCGCGTTCGTTACACATTTGGCGTAACTTGGCGATTTTGCCAACTGCGCTAGGAATAAAGCTTTGACCGCCAAAACCAGGGTTGACACTCATAATCAACACCAAATCGCACAAGTCGAGGACGTATTCGATCAATTCTAAAGGTGTACCAGGATTGAGGACAACACCAGCTTGCTTGCCGAGTTCTTTGATTTGGCCCAATGTCCGATGCAAGTGAGCAGAAGCATTGTACTCAGCATGGACGGAAATAATGTCAGCACCAGCTTTGGCAAAATCAGCCACATACTTTTCTGGCTCTACGATCATCAAGTGAACATCGATAATCTTTTTCGTGTGAGGACGAACAGCTTCGACGATCATTGGTCCGATCGTAATATTTGGTACGAACCGTCCATCCATTACATCAACGTGAATCCAGTCAGCACCAGCAGCATCTACTGCCCGAATTTCTTCACCCAAGCGGCTAAAGTCCGCAGAAAGGATCGACGGGGAAATAACAAGGGATTTTTGGCTCATAGTTACTATAGTTCTCCTGAAATTAAGTTTTTTGTAAAAATTATAACAATTTCTACAATCTCTCTAATTTTAACCTGAATAGCGTCAGCTACATGGCTCAATCTTGATTGCGACATTGATATTCTCTGGTTCTATGGGTAAGCTTCTTAAAGAAGTAGTCTTTTGCTTCAAGAATAAAATAACCCAGGGTAGCATGTCGAAAGTGGTCACAGATTTTGAAGTCAAGTTTCTATTAGCACTATGGGATCTAGGTGGTGCTGATGTTCGTAAGGGATTGGTAAATAGTCGCTTTAGTGAGAAAGCAGCCGCAGTTAAGGATAAATGTGCTAAATTGACTGAGACTGGAGCTGTCAAGAGTTCACCGGACGGTCGATTTCTGACATTGACTGAGCAAGGAACGGTGTTGTTGGCATCCTCATTAGGACAGGATAAATTTGAGTTCAAGGCTCAGATTGGTCCCAAAACATCGAATGCGCTACTGAAATGGTTTCGGGCAAATGTTGCTGTTGGACAGCAGTTGTTAGCTAACGATCGTCCGCAAGCCCCAATCACCGCCTATCACGAATTTCAGGATGTGGTTTTGGTGGTATACGATCGACTCAACAGTGACTTCAATTTCGATCGACTCGTCCCAATTTACCGCATTCGTCGCGATCTTGGCGATCGAGTAATTCGTACCAGCTTTAATCAATGGCTGCTCAAAATGCAAGCTGACGGTATTCTGCAACTGCTCGAAGGCACCGTGGAAGATAGTGCGCCAGATAAACTAGAAGACTCCGTAATGACTAAAGTCAGTGGTCTCCGATGTTATGCCAAACGGATCGATAAATAAATAGTATCAGAAATATCACCCAGTTCTCATCCCAATGTCCGAGCATCCTACATCTCCTATTTCGGAAATCAATCAGCTTATCAATCGGCACAATCCTTTTGACTGCTCTCTAGTTGTCAAAAGCCATGATGTTTGGGCATCTAAATTCCCTGATGTGCCTTCAATTAATGGACATATCTCAGCGGCAATTTTCAAAGGCATAGAACAAGTTCGAGCTGGCGATCGCAATGTTTTAGGCATTACGATCACCGCCGAAAAAGGTTTGGGCAAAAGCCATTTGATTAGTCGGTTACGGCGGCAAATTAAGCAGGATGGTAGTGCCTTTTTCGTTTACATGAGCGAAACAGACTATGCGGATTTGAATCGAATTAATTCGATGTTTTTAAGTACTCTGGCACATAGTCTTCAGCAGGAAGGTAGTTCTGGTGCTGGGCAATGGCAGGAGTTAGCGACTCTATTATTAAACGAAATTTTCAAAGTTAACTATGAAACAAAGAAATGGATCGACAATTTCCCGCGACAACTAGATAATACACCAAATTTAGTCGAGCGATTGACATCGAAAATTTGCCAACTCAAGCCAGATATCATTAATCCTTATGTAATCCAAGCTATTATTTGGACACTTTGCCCCGCGAAGCGGTTATTTGCTGTCAATTGGCTCTGTGGTAAATCATTAGGAAAATCCCAAGCCGAAGCGATGGATTTACCCGCAAATGATGAGGGCGATCGAGAAGTTAATGCCTTAGCGATGGCAACACAAATTCTAGATTTAATTGCTGATTATCGCACGATTGCGATCTGTTTTGATGAGATTGAACCAAAGGGTTCTAATGCTCAAGGTTTGACTACACCCCAAGTAGTAGCATCTTTAGCAAAGGATTTATATAGCAAAATCAAATCTGGTGTTTTAATTGTAGCTACATTTCCCCAAACTTGGCAGTATTCGATCAAAGCGATGCCGCAATCAGAATCAGTGATCGATCGGATTGGTGAAAAAATCTTCGATTTACAATACCTCAACGGGGATGATGTAGTTGCCCTAATCTCTGCCTGGTTGCAGCCTTTTTATGCTAAACATGGTTTGGTATCACCATCACCTACCTACCCATTTAACGAGCAAGATTTACGAGAATTGGGAACAGAAAGACCAATTGTTCGTAGAGTTTTGAAATGGTGTGCTGAAAATTGGCAAGTATCTACTCCAGTGGATGAATTTCACGGAATTGAAATTGCTTTTAGTGAACAAATATTGGCTCTAGAAAAAACCATCAAAGATCGCATGGATGACAGTCAATTAATTGCCAGAGCTTTGCGGTTAGCTTTTGAAACTACCAAGGGGATGACAATTGATGGGGTTTTAGTCAAAGATATTCAGGATATCCAAGTTAAAGCTGTCGATAAGGGATATCTAAATTTTCAGATCGTGGCTCAAGATCGAGGAGGTACTCATAAAATAGGCGTTTGCATTTTACAAGATTCGGGCGTAAAATTTGTCAGTGCTGCGATCAAAAGATTAGCTGATTATGACAAATTCGGCTTTACGAGAGGATGTTTGGTACGTTCTAAAGATGTTAAAGCCAAAAGCCATGGACGCATTATCTTGGATGACTTAATCGCCAATCGGGGTGGAGAATGGGTGGTGTTTAAACCAGAAGAACTTAAACCTTTATTGGCTATTTTAGCTGTTTACGATGCTTGTGAGGACTATGAATTCAATCATCTAAAAATTATCGAATTCATCCAGAAAACACAGATTGCCGAAAATAACTATCTGATTAAGGAGATTTTGAGCGATCCTTCTGGTGAAATTCCTGTGGATGCGATCGATGAAGATTCTCTCTTGAGTCTAGAAAATGATTCAGTCACATTGACTGAAGATAACGTTTTGAGCGACCTGAAGCTAGCCTACAATTAGCAACTTAATATGATTAGTTCATCTTACTCGATTGCTAATGCCTTTAATCTGTCACAAGTTGACTTAGATCTGCTAGCTAAAGGTCGATCGATCGCAGTATTTCCCTGGGTATTTATGATGCCTAGTCAAACCTTTGCACTGATTAATACCGAAAAACCAGCCGATCTAAAAAATCTTCAGTATTGGGCGAGATGTGAATCTTGTAAAAGTATCGATAGAGCAAAAGATTTGCAACTATTGCAACAAATTTACCCCTGGAGTAAATCGATTCTCGATCGTCACTTTGAGAGCAGAAAGTTTGTGTTTGTTGCTTTATTACGGGTTTATCATTTACCAGTTGAAATCGAAGTTCTTCCACAGCGGGTAGGGGATTTTTCATTACTGAAACAGCCGATGATGGTTAATAATCTTCAACCAGTATTAGCCGATCGCGTCTTCACTAAACGTCAACAGCAACTAAATAATCTATCCCCATCAGCATATCCACAATTAGAAGCTTTACAACAGCAAGTTAGTCAGCGACTAAAGTCACCGCTAGTGTTGCAAAGTCTGCCTACGCAGACTAAAAACAGCACGAATACTAGTTTAACTGAAAAGTATTGTCTCCACATCGACTCTTTCGATCGAGATTTACGCATCTTTTTAGAATGGGAGCAGCCATCACTACAACGTGAAAATTTTACCGATCTCAATTGGATCGATCGAATCGATGCTGTTGGTAATTCTAGCGATGGTAATGAGTTTGAAAAGTTGGTACGGAAGAGTTTCTTACAATTAGGATTTACTAATTCGCTCAATAATATCAAAGCTAGTCTCGATCCCGATGCAACTGGTGGCGCAGGCGGGATTGATATTTATTGCGAACGACCATTTTCCCTCGTCGGCGAATGTAAAGCCAGTAAGCATGAAAGTGTGCCTAATAGTGTATCAGCTCAACTGATTCATTTGGGTATGGCTCACTTAGGAAAAGATGTGTTCGATCGATCTGTCAAAGTTATCTTTGCGGCTGGCTCATTAACATCTCACGCCCAACAAGCAGCAGTTCAAAATCAAATGAATGTGATGACACCCAATACTCTGCAACGACTTGTTACACTCAAGGCTGGCCATCCTGGATCGATCGATCTTCGTGAGTTAGAACAATGTCTCAAACAAGAACCCTTTGGTGCAAATTCAGATCTTAAAGTAAATAAATATATCGATTCGATCGAACAAAGAATTCAAAACTTCGTCCGGATTGTCTCAACATTGAAAAACTACCTAGAATCCCAAACCTTTCAAGAAGTTGGCATCGACAAATTCCATGTGGTTTTTGATTTAGCATATCCGTCCCAAAAATATTCAGAGGAAGAACTCTATCACATGATGATAGAGTTGTCTTCACCACTTAGTGGATACTTGGGACGGATTAAAGGACATGATTGGAAAGGCGATCGTTTTTACTTTTTGCGAGACCTCAACTATAATTTATCAGCTAGCGATCCTACTTGAGTCCCTTCCAGTAATGAAATAGATTGCTGACGTGTCGATAAACCTAATTGTTTCAGTAACCGTTGGAGATTACGAATACTGACGAGTACATCTAACTCCCGTGCTAAATGTTTACTCAACCAATCAACAGTCCATCTCCCAAACGAATAACCGTAATCCCTCGGACTAGTATTTAACAATTCTTTGAGTCTATTGATATATTTTCCATCAATTTTACTAGGTCTACCGATCGGTTTTAATTGCCATTGCTCGATCGAGCCTGTCTGAGCAACCTTCGACCAATACTCGGCTGTAACTGAGGCACAAGACAACTTCTTGCAGATTTCGCCGATCGATTTACCCCGATCCGCCATCAACATAATCTGGATTCTTTGTCGCATTAATCCAGATAAGTCCTCTTGTAAATGACCTTTTAGGGATCTCCGCTGTACATTAGTTAGAAAATACCCACCATCTAACTGGGTTTGTTGATGCCGATCGCAACTCTCTGCCTGAGACATGACTCACCTAAATGATTTCAACGCATATAAAACTAATTGTATATGAATTTGATTCTTAAGTGCTCTCGCGGAGACATATTGTAAAAAAAACACAATGTAACGGCTAAATCATTGATTATTGTCACTCGATCGTCAGTACTTTTGCTGAAAAAGATCGTAGATCGGTGCCAAAGACTAAGCAGTGAAAAGTAGACAAGATTCGTTACTTAGTGTACAATTAGAGATTGTGGTCCCAAACTTCCAGCTTTAGAGCTGCGACTGCGGGCGAATCGGCTGAATATAGATACTAAGTGGCTTGCTACTCCAGTCTATCCAGCACTAGGACGATCGCCCATTGATACCTTGTCCCTTGTTAAGTGAAAACTTATTGCACGCAACGCATTTATTTTTTGTGCGAAACCATACAAAATAGGTGCTAAAGTTAAGCTGGATTGGTAAATAAAAGTCAAACCCACAGATGGACGCGCCTGCCGGTGGAAGTCCATCAAAATCCTGATGTCTCAAATATAAGGAACTCTATTTAACCGTGTCTATCGGTATTCTCGGCACCAAACTCGGCATGACCCAAATTTTCGACAAAGAGACAGGGAGAGCAATTCCTGTCACCGTCGTCCAAGCAGGGCCATGCACCATCACCCAAATCAAAACTAAAGCGACAGATGGCTATAACTCCATCCAGATCGGTTTTGATGAAGTCAAAGAAAAAGCACTAAACAGACCAGAACTCGGACACCTCAAAAAAGCTGGGGCTAGTCCACTGCGTCACCTCCAGGAATTTCGGGTCGATAGCACTGACGAGTGGACACTCGGACAAGAAATCAAACCGGATCTTTTCACTGTCGGTCAAATTATCGACGTTACAGGTAACAGCATCGGTAAAGGTTTCGCAGGTTGGCAGAAACGTTGGAACTTTGCCCGTGGACCAATGACTCACGGTTCCAAAAATCACCGCGAACCTGGTTCGACTGGTGCTGGTACCACCCCTGGTCGTGTCTATCCTGGTAAGAAAATGGCTGGACGACTCGGTGGCAAACGGATCACGATCAAGAAATTGGTAGTAGTTCAGATTGATGTCGATCGCAACCTCCTTTTGATTGAAGGTTCTGTTCCTGGTAAACCTGGCGCACTTCTAAGAATCATTCCAGAAGTCACAGTCGGTAAGTAATCACAGTAAGTAGAAGCGAAATAGATAGTTATGGCTAATTGCGTCATCCGCAACTGGCAAGGCGAGGAAGCTGGCTCTGCCACCCTCGAATTGGCTGTTGCAAGAGAAGAAAATGCTTCTCACATCGTTCACCGTGCCCTAATTCGGCAGACAAACAACGCTCGTCAAGGGACAGCATGTGCCAAGACTCGCGCCGAAGTACGCGGTGGTGGACGTAAACCTTGGAAACAAAAAGGTACCGGACGCGCTCGTGCGGGTTCGATTCGTTCTCCGCTCTGGCGTGGGGGTGGTGTAATTTTTGGACCAAAACCCAAAGATTACAACATGAAGATGAACCGGAAAGAGCGGAGACTCGCTCTACGGACAGCATTGATGAGTCGGACTGCCGACATCATCGTGGTTGAAGACTTTGCAACTAATCTAGCCCAACCCAAAACCAAAGAGTTCGTCCAAGCGATGACTCGTTGGGGTGTAGAAGCAGAAAGCAAAGTACTGATCATCGTTTCCCAAGTCGAAGACAATACCCTATTGTCAATTCGCAACATTGCCAAAGTTAAAATGATTTCTGCGTCAGGACTCAACGTCTTCGATCTCCTCAACGCCGATCAAATTGTCGCTACTGCTGAAGCGATCGCCAAAATCCAGGAGGTTTACAATGACGATTAGAGTTGATGACCGTGACTTACCCGATTTGATTCGGAACGTGATCGTGACCGAGAAAGCGACCACGATGATGGAACAGAACAAATACGTATTTGACGTAGTTCCACAGGCAAATAAGACCCAAATTAAGGCCGCGATCGAATCCCTATTCAATGTCAAAGTTAAACGGGTAGATACCCAAAATCTCCCCCGCAAAACCCGCCGCGTTGGTAAATTCTCCGGTTCCAAGCCCAAATACAAACGCGCCGTCGTCACCATCGTCGAAGGACAAGAGATCGTTCTCTTCCCTGAAGTGTAATAAAGGATAAGAATTTTATCTGACGCATCGCGTCTCTTACACTATTCACTATTCACCGCTTGGTGCGCTAAACCGTCGGGGAACCCGACGAGCGCGCATCCGCTATTCACTATTCACTAAACCATGGGTACCCGCTCTTATCGGCCGTATACGCCCAGCTCTCGCGAAACAGTCATTTCAGACTTTGCTGAAATCACCGCGAGTAAGCCGGAAAAATCTCTACTTGTCTACAAACACCGCGCTAAAGGGCGTAATAACCGTGGTGTCATTACCAGTCGTAGACGTGGTGGTGGTCATAAACGTCTTTATCGGATCATTGATTTCCGTCGTCAAGACAAAATCAACATCCCTGCAAAAGTAGCCACAATCGAGTACGATCCTAACCGGAATGCACGGATTGCGTTACTTTTCTACAGAGATGGTGAAAAACGTTACATCCTTCATCCAGTTGGACTAGAAGTCGGCACTGAAATCATTACTGGGCCAGAGTCCCCGTTTGAAATCGGTAACGCTTTACCACTGATCAACATTCCTTTGGGTACGACTGTTCACAGTATCGAACTCACCGCCGGAAAAGGTGCTCAAATCGCTCGTTCTGCGGGTGCTGCGGCTCAACTAGTAGCAAAAGACGGTGACTACGTTACCCTCAAAATGCCATCTGGTGAAGTCCGAATGGTGCGGAAAGAATGTTACGCAACCATCGGTCAAGTCGGCAACACCGAAGCCCGCAACACCAACGCTGGTAAAGCTGGTCGCAACCGTTGGAAAGGTCGTCGTCCTAAAGTCCGTGGTAGTGTCATGAACCCTTGCGATCACCCACATGGTGGTGGTGAAGGTCGCGCTCCGATCGGTCGCAGCGGTCCTGTTACGCCTTGGGGTAAACCTACTCTGGGCTACAAA
Organism: Himalopsyche tibetana; assembly: GCA_030503985.1. NCBI lineage: Eukaryota > Metazoa > Arthropoda > Insecta > Trichoptera > Rhyacophilidae > Himalopsyche > Himalopsyche tibetana. The sequence goes on from JAPJYX010000132.1 coordinate 15,651, forward strand.
ACTCGTAAGAAGAATAAGGCTAGCAGCGCACTCATCATCCGCCGTCGTCGTAAATCCTCGAAACGCGGTAAAGGCGGTCGTCAGAACTAAGAGAGTGGATAGTGGACAGTGGATAGTGAATAGTGAAATTAACGATCAGTTATTCATTGTCAACTATTCGCTGGTAATTATTAACGACGGAAAACTAACGTTCGATCGATTACTAACCGCAAACCACTATCCACTATCCACTATCCACTATCCACTATTCACTATCCACTAAATTATGGGTCGTTCTCTTAAAAAAGGACCTTTCGTCGCGGATCATCTGATGACAAAGGTAGAAAAAATGAATGCGTCTGGTCGTAAAGACGTAATCAAAACTTGGTCTCGCGCTTCGACAATCTTACCCCAAATGGTTGGACATACGATCGCCGTACACAACGGTCGTCAGCATGTTCCTGTCTTTGTTTCTGACCAAATGGTCGGACATAAATTAGGTGAATTTTCACCAACTCGGAACTATCGTTCCCACTCAAAGGGAGACAAAAAATCCGGTAGATAATTAAACAGTTGACAGTTGACAGTTAACAGTTGACAGTTAGCAGCCATTTGCAATCGTTAGTTTATCTAAATGATTTAGCAAATAATGTTTAATCCTGGATCAAGAGGAAAAATTATGGCGATCGATAACAGAACAGAAATTAAAGCAGTTGCGAAGTATATTCGCATGTCTCCCTTCAAAGTACGTCGTGTACTAGACCAGATTCGGGGACGTTCCTACCGTGAAGCATTGATTATTCTTGAATTCATGCCTTATAAAGCATGTGAAGAGATCATCAAAGTATTACGGTCGGCTGTAGCCAATGCCGAACATAACAATGGGATGAATCCAGCGAAACTATTAGTTGCTACTGCTTTTGCTGATGGTGGTCCTGCGTTGAAACGCTTCCGCCCCAGAGCGCAAGGTCGCGCCTACAAAATCCGCAAACCGACATGTCACATCACCGTGACAGTGGCGGAAACGAACTAGGGAGCATAAAAAAAATA
>JAPJYX010000133.1:0-79978 GCA_030503985.1 Himalopsyche tibetana
AAGTCCCGCTCCAATCGCGCCGGACTCCAGTTCCCCGTCGGCCGCATACACAGGCTGCTGAGGAAGGGCAACTACGCCGAGAGGGTGGGCGCCGGTGCGCCCGTGTACCTCGCCGCCGTCATGGAGTACCTGGCCGCCGAGGTCCTCGAGTTGGCCGGCAACGCCGCTCGCGACAACAAGAAGACCAGGATCATCCCCAGGCATCTTCAGCTGGCCATCCGCAACGACGAGGAGCTGAACAAGCTCCTGTCGGGCGTCACCATCGCCCAGGGAGGCGTGCTGCCCAACATTCAGGCCGTCCTCTTGCCCAAGAAGACCGAAAAGAAAGCCTAAGCGTGTCTGTCTGTAGATGTGTGAATCGATCGCGCATACATACAGTTATTATTATTACAATATGACTCTCACACTCTCGATTGACACCGTCGTCTCGTCGATAAATTATTAAAAATCACCACAAAAGGCCCTTTTCAGGGCCGCCATATTCTTTCGCCGTCGTTTGATTTTGTCGCGTCGGGGTCGTGCAGGTAGTGTAGGACTGTCGATGATTAATTAATAATATTTACAAATGATTATGAAACTGTCGCGTGCGCGATCGCGATCGCTAATCGCGAGAATATGTTTCTAAGGTGTCGAATATAATGATTGCGAATATCGATCAGCGGTGTCGTATTGTTTGAAAAGCGATGTTTTATTTATTTATCTATCCATCTGACGTTACCTAGGCGACTCGGCTCCGTCCGATTATTGAGATGAAATATGGTATCGTATATTCTACTACCTTTACAATGAATGCCGGCTGTGATATGAAACCGAACACGTGTTCAACGTTAAACGTCGCACAGAATCGCTGTCGGTTGTTTTTATTTATTTTTATTACTGCACGCTCTTTCAGAGTTGTGATTTATGAGGTGCAATATTGTTTATACTATCCATCTCGAAGCGTCGGCGGGTCGGTCGGTTGTTTATTTATTTATTTACAATCTGCCCTGGACGGGCAGTAATTAGCCGTGTCGTGTTATGCAATAATTCACTATACATAATAGCATTGCCAGTGTCGAGAGTTATGATATGTGACATACCTAACGTAAACCTAAACCTAATCATACCTGCCCGGCGTGCGCTCTCTCGACTGTTCAGACAAATAGCTGAATTCTATGAAATATATATATATAGGTATAGGTATAGTAGAGTATGTATTAAATAATATAATATTGCGCTTACGAATGTGCGAAATCTTTCGAAAGTGATTCGATTGCGGCCCTGAAAAGGGCCTTTTGTTTGAATTTATAGAGACGACAGTGTGACGTGTTCAGTCTCGGTTGATCGATGCGGCGGGAGATGATCATCATCAGTCGGCGTCCTTAGGCGCGTTCGCCTCGGATGCGTCTCGCCAGCTGGATGTCCTTGGGCATGATGGTGACGCGTTTGGCGTGGATGGCGCAGAGGTTGGTGTCTTCGAACAGACCCACGAGGTAAGCCTCGCTGGCCTCCTGGAGCGCCATGACGGCGGAGCTCTGGAATCGGAGATCGGTCTTGAAATCCTGAGCGATCTCGCGCACGAGGCGCTGGAACGGCAGCTTGCGGATGAGGAGCTCCGTGCTCTTCTGGTAGCGACGGATCTCGCGGAGGGCGACCGTGCCGGGGCGGTAACGATGGGGCTTCTTCACCCCTCCGGTGGCGGGCGCGCTCTTCCTGGCGGCCTTGGTGGCGAGCTGTTTGCGGGGGGCCTTGCCTCCCGTCGACTTTCTGGCTGTCTGCTTCGTGCGGGCCATTATTGTTATTATTATTTTCGAATCGAAAAAATTAATTAATTAATTTCACTCAACGGCGGGTGTCTGTTTCGGCAGCGACGAGTCGTGACTGAGTGAAATCGGCATTTTCGCCGCCTGTATTTATGCTATACGGCGCGTCCGTCGGCGTCGACCCGATTGGTCGACGGCGGCGGCGGCGGAGAGAGGGCTCAGCGAATGGGAATCGCTCGCGTTTGTCGACATTTTTTTTTTTTTTTTTTTTTTTTTTAAATTGCGCTTTGCTTTGCCATGTTTCGGTTTTCGGAGACGTTGTCGTCGTCGTCCACTCGCTGAACTCACAGTGCGATCGTCCTGCGCTAATTAATTCGATTCGTTTGACATATCGGTCGACTGGCTGTGTGTGTGTGTCATCCTCGTCATCATCATCATCAGCCGTCGCGAGAGAGACGTGCGTCCGAGAGGGGGAGAGCGAGAGGGTCCGAGGCGCGAGCGCATATAAGTAAGTGCTGTAAGACGCATTTTGGGGTCAGATCAGTAGCGGAGCCGAGCGTGCCACGTAGCCACGCTTCGAACAGACATAGACTTTTATTTCACGAAGTTTTCGCAAAAGACGATAATCGAAGATGACCGGTCGCGGTAAAGGAGGAAAGGGATTGGGAAAAGGAGGCGCCAAGCGGCACAGGAAGGTGCTCCGCGATAACATCCAGGGTATCACGAAGCCCGCCATCCGCCGTCTGGCTCGCCGCGGCGGAGTCAAGCGCATATCCGGCTTGATTTACGAAGAGACGCGAGGAGTGCTGAAGGTGTTCCTCGAGAACGTCATCAGGGACGCCGTCACCTACACCGAGCACGCCAAGAGGAAGACCGTCACCGCGATGGACGTCGTCTACGCTCTGAAGAGGCAGGGGCGCACCCTCTACGGTTTCGGAGGTTAAGGGGGTGTTTGTGCATCGCCGCCGTATCGGAGACAGCACAACATCGCTGCGTTAATAATATCTATATTGAAAAAAAAAAAAAAAAACTATTGACATCATTTTCAATATATGATATTATTAACGAAAAAAAAAAAAAATTCTAAACGGCCCTTTTCAGGGCCACCACTCGTATTCACATCGGAGGAGTGTCGTTCGCGCTCGTAATTAGCAACAAACGTAATTAATAAATTATCGTAACAAACGGCTGCTGAAAGAATGATTGATAGATAGACAGTAGAGGTGAGTGAGCAAGTAAAGAGACTGTAACAAAAGTACGAACGACACGCGCATATATTTTAACGGCAATTATTTTATGAGGAAAAGCGGCAAGCACTCTCACGAGGGTGTCCGTATCTCGGCCGTTTGTGGAGATAAAAAATCGCCATCTTGTTTTCCTTGTAAAAAAAATTATGGCGCTCGCGTGAAACTGAAAACGGACAGATGACAGAAAAATACTTACCAAAAATAATTTCGAAACACTTGCCGAAAAAATAAATGCGGCTGGTGCGCGCGAGAGTGTGTCGAAAGTATCTTCGCTGTCTGTCGTTTCGACACTCTCAATTCTGCGCACTTATGTTAGCGTAACGAGTATTGTATTGTTAGCATATAGATTAGCAAAAGTATCTTCGCCGTCGTTCGTTCGACACTCTCTCCGTCTGGAGAATCGAACGAAAAGAGATAAAATGCTGCACACACCTATGTTAGCGCAACGAGTATTGTATTGTATTGTTAAAATTGTTAGCATATCGACTAGCAAAAGTATCTATAAATAAATTACGAAAAAAGATAAAATGCTGCACACACACACCTATGTTAGCGTAACGAGTATTGTATTGTATTGTTAGCATATCGACTAGCAAAAGTATCTATAAATAAATTACGAAAAAAGATAAAATGCTGCACACACACACACCTATGTTAGCGTAACGAGTATTGTATCGTTAGCAGAAGTGTCTATAAATAAAGTACGAGTAAAGATAAAATTCCGCACACCCATGTTAGCGTATCGATCAGCAAGCAGCCCACCGCGCCGGCCGGTTGCCGTGTAAAAGAACGAGGGCCGTTTATTTATTTCTATGCAACGAGATCGATCGCAGATCGTAGGTACAGGATGCGCGCAATGTGACGTGTCGGAGTTCGTCTCGAAACGTCTCCTCTCTCAATCGATGGCGGATCGAATGCCAAAGACAAAAATAACAAGCAACAGATACGGGTAGGTAGGCCTGCTTGCTACATTGCACAAAGTATAAAAACGTATCGATGACGATACGCCCCGAAACGACGACGACGACGACGACGTGGTCTTTCGATGCGAAACGAGTGGTAGCCCTGAAAAGGGCTTTTGTTTGTGTGCGCCGATAGTGCGAGCGTCGCGACGCCCGCCCGCCCGCCGCAGAGGAGACGACGACGATTGACAGTCATAATAATCATCATCATCATCGCCGTTGCGACGCGATCGTGATATAATATACGCACGCGCGCGTGCGTGTCACGCCGTCGCGCGTTCTCCGCCGAGGGCCGCGCGCGCTTTCCTCCCCCTCCCGCGCTGCTCATCATCATCATCGTCGTCGTCGCGTTCGCTTACTTCTTGGCTGCGGCTTTCTTGGCGGCGGGCTTCTTGGGAGCCGCGGCGGCCTTCTTGGGCTTGGGCGCCTTCGGCTTCTTGGTGGGCGGCTTGGCGGACTTCTTCGCCTTGGTCGGGGTCTTGGGCTTGGCGGCCTTCTTGGCGGGGGCGGCTTTCTTGGCGGCGGCGGCCGGCGACGCCTTCTTGGAGGCGGCTGACTTGGCGGCGGCGGCGGCCGGGGCGGAAGGAGACTTCCTGGCGCTGGCGGGCTTCTTCTTGGCCGCCGCGGACGACTTGTCTCCGGCGGAGGCGGAGGAGGCGGCGGCGGCGGACTTCTTGTCCTTGGAGGCGGCCGCCGGTCTGGACTTCTTTGCGGCGGGCTTCTTTCCGGACGCGGAGACTCCCCCCGCCCCCCCCGACTTGCCCTTCTTGCCGGCCTCCAGCTTGAAGGAGCCGGACGCTCCCTTGCCCTTGGTCTGGACGAGGGCGCCCGACTCGACGGCCCCCTTCAGGTACTTCTTGATGAAGGGCGCCAGCTTGTCGGCGTCGACCTTGTAGTTGGCGGTGATGTACTTCTTGATGGCCTGCAGGGAGGATCCGGCGCGCTCCTTCAGCTCCTTGATCGCGCTGTTCACCATCTCCGAGGTCTTGGGGTGGGTGGGCTTCACCTTGGGCTTCTTGGCGGCTGCGGCGGCGGCCGCTGCCTTGCCTGCCTTCTTCGCCGGAGTGGAGGGCACCGGCGACGCGGCGACGGGAGCTGCTGTGTCGGCCATGTTGTTGTTGTTGTAGAGAAAAAAAATAAACTCTGAAAATTGACGAAGACTTGTGTGCGTGAGCGAGACGAGTCGAACGCGAGCTTCGCGGTGTATGCGGAGGGAGCGAGACGGAGGCGCCCAGTATCGGACTGCGAACGCCGCTCTCGGAGGTGGCGCCGTTGTCGAGAGACGATTTTAGACGGAAATATGTGCCGCATTTTTGCTTGGATCTCTCGACATTTTTCGACTTTGCCGACGCCCCGAGAGGTCGGGCGCGACGAGAGGGTCGAGGGTCCGAGGTGCGCGGATGCGTCCGTCGATCGGCGGGACGCCGGGCGCCGCGGACCGCTCCCCCGGCCCGCCGGAAGCGTTACAAATTGGAAATGAGCCGGCGCGCGGACATAACGTGTCGGGAAAAGGGCCGTAGAATTTGTAAAAATTGCACGATCCGAGCGGGATCGGCGCCCGGGGGCGGGGAAACACACCTCGCTGTCGGGCGCGAAGGTTTCGGGTCCGCCGGGCTGACCGTTTTCTCGCAATCCGCCCGCGAGTGGGCCCGACTTAGCACAACCGAATCGCCGCATACAAAATCGAACGCGCCGCCTCGGCGCAGTGTCGCGTGCGACACGATAGTATTGTAAATCATCAGAAGCGCGAGACCGCCGCTCCTCCGGAGGAGGACTGTCTCTCTGTATATCGGAAATGAATCGCAAAGGCGACGACGACGACGATCGCAGAGACGTGAATCGCGTAATCTGTCAACGCACGCCGCCCCCAATGACGCAATGAGTATTGTTATTATTAATAATAATAATAAATAAAAAAAAAAAAAAAAAAATACGTTCGACTGCGGTCGCGAGGGCGGAGTGCCGAAACGGCGACGAGATGTGCGATCGATTTCCTCGCATAAGAATCGATTCAGGATAATATCGAAATGTTTTTAAAATATTAAAATCTCTCAGTTTGGACTGCGTGCGGGCATTATCATATTATCGGCTGGTTGTGTTCGCGAACGGGATCATCCATCCGTCTGCCCGTTTGATGTGTGTTGACACAGTCACACAGCCAGACTGCAGACGAAAACAAACAAAATAAATAAATAAATACACACACACACACACACACACACACACACACACACACACATACATAAATAAATCGCACTGTACAAAATGAAATTCATTTGTTTTTTTTTTTTTTTTTTCCCTTCTTCCTCTTATGGCCGCTCTGAGATGATCCCGGTGCCGACGTAAGATAATAGATAAAATGAAAACGAGCGATCGAACATCTTTTCTTTTCTTTTCGTTTCGATCGAGTTCGAAAGTCCTCGAAAGCGGCGCTGAAAACGATCACGGCGACGCCGTTTCGTCTCGCCTGTCTGACGTTCGGCGGTGCGGCTTCTTCTTCTTCTTTTGTTTTCACGTCGGGCTGATCGTCGTATTTTATTTGATTTAATTAAATTAAAATTAAAACATTGCTATTGGCAAAATCAAAAATCAACTCGACTTGTGCGCGAGTGAAGAGCGTGAATTATAATATTACATAATAATCCTCCTTGCGAAATCGAATCTGCGATGACGTTATTGATTGCATTTTGTTTGTTTGTTTGTTTGTTTGATGTAAAACACGCAGAAACAAACAAAAACAACAAACTTACGACGCGACATGTGTTGTTTCGTTTATTTTATATGTTATATTGGTAAAATTCTTCAATGCATTGAAATAATAATAAAAAACAACAACAGATTTGATCGATTGATAAATTAAAAATCCTGCAGAGCGGCCGGCCGGTGACAGGTGCGAATACTCGAATAACTGACATTTGTCGGCGCGGCTTCTTCTTCTTCTTATTATTGTTGATTGGAATTTTTTAAAGGCTGCTAATTACGCGCATTGTCATTGTAATGTTCGTGTATTAATTATTGTTGCGATATGTTTGTTGTTATCGTGTTGATTCGTTTCAAATTTTGACAGCGTAACGCATTATAAACACGACATATTTTAAGCTCCTCGAAGAGACGGGGCGGGGGTGTATTATGATTGAAATGACAATCCGACATCGTGTAATAAATTATATGCAGTCAGTGGGTGTTTTACGAGAATCGCTCGCAATTTTTCCGACACCGAAGGCTATAGAGATGGATGAAATAAAAATTAAATATTGCACATCGGACGATACGTATTGATTGATTGATTGATTGATTTATTATTTATTTAGGTGCTGAAAACGATCGCGACGACGTCTCTTGGCGTCGTTTCGTTTCATCATCATCATCATCATCTGACATTCGCAGGCGATGATTTCTTTTTCTTTTTATTTTCAAGTTTAGTGCTAATCAATCGATCGAATAACCCCATCCCTGCAGAGCTGCCGGGTGTGTGTGGAAAAAAAAAATCGAATCATTCTTTTGTGCGATTGTCCATTCGTAATTAAATAAATAAACGGAGCATTGTAAAGTATTAAAAAAAATAAAAAAATCAAACGTATTTTTAGAATTATTTTCGTTTTGATTTTGTACACACCACGACCCCCGGGTTTCGCCTCTCGGCATCTTCCGGCTGTGCTATTTTTTGTTCGACCGAGTATTTTATGGAAGTGTACAAAGTCAAAATAATTCTGAACTGCTCATATTGGAAAAACAAAAAAAACAAACGGCCGCAGCCTCTACGCCCGTACCTATCCCGATTGCCGGCCGGCTCCCGTTTGTTGTAATATTATTATTTTTCTCTCCATTTCGTTGACGATGTAATGAATGAGATTTACGATTGTGTTTAAAATTTCGCTGACTGCGCGGTGTGTGTGTTTTTTATTATTTCACTATATTATCTTATGACTGAAAAATCTATGTGAACAAAAAGTGCGAAACTGACGTTTAGCAGCGAGGCTTCTTCTTCTTCTTCTTTTGTTTAGTATAATTGTGCAATTGTGTCTGTTCGCAGTTCAATAAATTCAATAATAATAAATAACGAATGAGATTTACGATTGTGTGTTTAAAATTTCGCTGACTGCGCGGTGTGTGTGTGTTTTTTAATTATATTATCTACGACTGAAATCTATGTGAAAAAAAGTGCGAAACTGACGTTTAGCAGCGCGGCTTCTTCTTCTTCTTTTGTTTAGTATAATTGTGTCTGTTCGCAGTTAAATTAATACATAATGTTTTTTCGACCGAGTATTTTATGGAAGTGTACAAAGTCAAAATAATTCTAAATTATGTCGATTTTTTTTTTTAATTATACAAACACATTTTATAGCGTGGAAATAGTTCAGATAGGAAAAACAAAAAAACAAACGGCCGCAGCCTCTACGCCCGTACCTATCCCGATTGCCGGCCGGCTCCCGTTTGTTGTAATATTATTATTTTTCTCTCCATTTCGTTGACGATGTAATGAATGAGATTTACGATTGTGTTTATTTCGCTGAGTGCGCGGTGTGTGTGTGTTTTTTTTTTATTATTTCACTATATTATCTTATGACTGAAAAATCTATGCGAACAAAAAGTGCGAAACTGACGTTTAGCAGCGCGGCTTCTTCTTCTTCTTTTGTTTATTATAATTGTGCAATTGTGTCTGTTCGCAGTTAAATAAATTCAATAATAATAAATAACGAATGAGATTTACGATTGTGTTTATTTCGCTGAGTGCGCGGTGTGTGTGTGTTTTTTTTTATTATTTCACTATATTATCTTATGACTGAAAAATCTATGCGAACAAAAAGTGCGAAACTGACGTTTAGCAGCGAGGCTTCTTCTTCTTCTTCTTTTGTTTAGTATAATTCTGCAATTGTGTCTGTTCGCAGTTCAATAATAATAAATAACGAATGAGATTTACTGACTGTGTGTTTAAAATTTCGCTGACTGCGCGGTGTGTGTGTGTGTTTTTTAATTATATTATCTACGACTGAAATCTATGTGAAAAAAAAGTGCGTAACTGACGTTTAGCAGCGCGGCTTCTTCTTCTTCTTTTGGTTTAGTATAATTGTGTCTGTTCGCAGTTAAATAGATTCAATAATAATAAATAACGTGCTCGCTCGACATTGTTTGTGAGATTTACGACTGCGAATCGATTCGATTTGATAATATTGGCGGCCCTTAGAAGGGCCTTTCTTTTTTGGTGGCTCTCTCGATAGTAAAGTGTTCCATTGCGCGAGCGATCGTCGGTGCTGTGTGATGTTTTTATTATTTTTTTTTTTCCTTTCTCTCTGAACGATAACGAAATTACTTGGAGCTGGTGTACTTGGTGACGGCCTTGGTGCCCTCGCTGACGGCGTGCTTGGCGAGCTCTCCGGGCAGCAGGAGCCTGACGGCGGTCTGGATCTCCCTGCTCGTGATGGTGGAGCGCTTGTTGTAGTGGGCGAGGCGCGACGCTTCGGCGGCGATCCTCTCGAAGATGTCGTTGACGAAGCTGTTCATGATGCTCATGGCCTTGCTGGAGATTCCGGTGTCGGGGTGCACCTGCTTGAGCACTTTGTAGATGTAGATCGCGTAACTCTCCTTCCTCCTCCTCTTCGTCTTCTTCTTGTCTCCCTTGGAGATGTTCTTCTGGGCTTTGCCCGATTTTTTGGCGGCTTTTCCGCTGGTCTTCGGCGGCATGGTGAGCGAGCTGTGCTTTTTTTTTTTTTAAATTATTATTATTTGAGAACGTTCAGCGAGCGCGTTGCGAGCGTGAATGTCTGAATGCCTCTCGGCCAGTTTGGCGGCCGTATTTTCCCACTGTCGCGGCGGAGGGGAGCGCGCGGACGGGCGGACGCGCCGGCGGCGACGCGGCCGCGCTGCGGTGTCGGCTCCCCTCGGCGGCATAGTGGCATTTCTCGAAAAGATTCAATTCCAAACTCACTCACTCACTCGATCAGAGCGTCCGTTCGCGCGCGCGCTCTCTCCTTTGAATTTTAAAAAGTCTCTCGCAACTCCACACTCGCCATGTCAGGTCGCGGCAAAGGCGGCAAAGTCAAGGGAAAGGCGAAGTCCCGCTCCAATCGCGCCGGACTCCAGTTCCCCGTCGGCCGCATACACAGGCTGCTGAGGAAGGGCAACTACGCCGAGAGGGTGGGCGCCGGTGCGCCCGTGTACCTCGCCGCCGTCATGGAGTACCTGGCCGCCGAGGTCCTCGAGTTGGCCGGCAACGCCGCTCGCGACAACAAGAAGACCAGGATCATCCCCAGGCATCTTCAGCTGGCCATCCGCAACGACGAGGAGCTGAACAAGCTCCTGTCGGGCGTCACCATCGCCCAGGGAGGCGTGCTGCCCAACATTCAGGCCGTCCTCTTGCCCAAGAAGACCGAAAAGAAAGCCTAAGCGTGTCTGTCTGTAGATGTGTGAATCGATCGCGCATACATACAGTTATTATTATTACAATATGACTCTCACACTCTCGATTGACACCGTCGTCTCGTCGATAAATTATTAAAAATCACCACAAAAGGCCCTTTTCAGGGCCGCCATATTCTTTCGCCGTCGTTTGATTTTGTCGCGTCGGGGTCGTGCAGGTAGTGTAGGACTGTCGATGATTAATTAATAATATTTACAAATGATTATGAAACTGTCGCGTGCGCGATCGCGATCGCTAATCGCGAGAATATGTTTCTAAGGTGTCGAATATAATGATTGCGAATATCGATCAGCGGTGTCGTATTGTTTGAAAAGCGATGTTTTATTTATTTATCTATCCATCTGACGTTACCTAGGCGACTCGGCTCCGTCCGATTATTGAGATGAAATATGGTATCGTATATTCTACTACCTTTACAATGAATGCCGGCTGTGATATGAAACCGAACACGTGTTCAACGTTAAACGTCGCACAGAATCGCTGTCGGTTGTTTTTATTTATTTTTATTACTGCACGCTCTTTCAGAGTTGTGATTTATGAGGTGCAATATTGTTTATACTATCCATCTCGAAGCGTCGGCGGGTCGGTCGGTTGTTTATTTATTTATTTACAATCTGCCCTGGACGGGCAGTAATTAGCCGTGTCGTGTTATGCAATAATTCACTATACATAATAGCATTGCCAGTGTCGAGAGTTATGATATGTGACATACCTAACGTAAACCTAAACCTAATCATACCTGCCCGGCGTGCGCTCTCTCGACTGTTCAGACAAATAGCTGAATTCTATGAAATATATATATATAGGTATAGGTATAGTAGAGTATGTATTAAATAATATAATATTGCGCTTACGAATGTGCGAAATCTTTCGAAAGTGATTCGATTGCGGCCCTGAAAAGGGCCTTTTGTTTGAATTTATAGAGACGACAGTGTGACGTGTTCAGTCTCGGTTGATCGATGCGGCGGGAGATGATCATCATCAGTCGGCGTCCTTAGGCGCGTTCGCCTCGGATGCGTCTCGCCAGCTGGATGTCCTTGGGCATGATGGTGACGCGTTTGGCGTGGATGGCGCAGAGGTTGGTGTCTTCGAACAGACCCACGAGGTAAGCCTCGCTGGCCTCCTGGAGCGCCATGACGGCGGAGCTCTGGAATCGGAGATCGGTCTTGAAATCCTGAGCGATCTCGCGCACGAGGCGCTGGAACGGCAGCTTGCGGATGAGGAGCTCCGTGCTCTTCTGGTAGCGACGGATCTCGCGGAGGGCGACCGTGCCGGGGCGGTAACGATGGGGCTTCTTCACCCCTCCGGTGGCGGGCGCGCTCTTCCTGGCGGCCTTGGTGGCGAGCTGTTTGCGGGGGGCCTTGCCTCCCGTCGACTTTCTGGCTGTCTGCTTCGTGCGGGCCATTATTGTTATTATTATTTTCGAATCGAAAAAATTAATTAATTAATTTCACTCAACGGCGGGTGTCTGTTTCGGCAGCGACGAGTCGTGACTGAGTGAAATCGGCATTTTCGCCGCCTGTATTTATGCTATACGGCGCGTCCGTCGGCGTCGACCCGATTGGTCGACGGCGGCGGCGGCGGAGAGAGGGCTCAGCGAATGGGAATCGCTCGCGTTTGTCGACATTTTTTTTTTTTTTTTTTTTTTTTTTAAATTGCGCTTTGCTTTGCCATGTTTCGGTTTTCGGAGACGTTGTCGTCGTCGTCCACTCGCTGAACTCACAGTGCGATCGTCCTGCGCTAATTAATTCGATTCGTTTGACATATCGGTCGACTGGCTGTGTGTGTGTGTCATCCTCGTCATCATCATCATCAGCCGTCGCGAGAGAGACGTGCGTCCGAGAGGGGGAGAGCGAGAGGGTCCGAGGCGCGAGCGCATATAAGTAAGTGCTGTAAGACGCATTTTGGGGTCAGATCAGTAGCGGAGCCGAGCGTGCCACGTAGCCACGCTTCGAACAGACATAGACTTTTATTTCACGAAGTTTTCGCAAAAGACGATAATCGAAGATGACCGGTCGCGGTAAAGGAGGAAAGGGATTGGGAAAAGGAGGCGCCAAGCGGCACAGGAAGGTGCTCCGCGATAACATCCAGGGTATCACGAAGCCCGCCATCCGCCGTCTGGCTCGCCGCGGCGGAGTCAAGCGCATATCCGGCTTGATTTACGAAGAGACGCGAGGAGTGCTGAAGGTGTTCCTCGAGAACGTCATCAGGGACGCCGTCACCTACACCGAGCACGCCAAGAGGAAGACCGTCACCGCGATGGACGTCGTCTACGCTCTGAAGAGGCAGGGGCGCACCCTCTACGGTTTCGGAGGTTAAGGGGGTGTTTGTGCATCGCCGCCGTATCGGAGACAGCACAACATCGCTGCGTTAATAATATCTATATTGAAAAAAAAAAAAAAAAACTATTGACATCATTTTCAATATATGATATTATTAACGAAAAAAAAAAAAAATTCTAAACGGCCCTTTTCAGGGCCACCACTCGTATTCACATCGGAGGAGTGTCGTTCGCGCTCGTAATTAGCAACAAACGTAATTAATAAATTATCGTAACAAACGGCTGCTGAAAGAATGATTGATAGATAGACAGTAGAGGTGAGTGAGCAAGTAAAGAGACTGTAACAAAAGTACGAACGACACGCGCATATATTTTAACGGCAATTATTTTATGAGGAAAAGCGGCAAGCACTCTCACGAGGGTGTCCGTATCTCGGCCGTTTGTGGAGATAAAAAATCGCCATCTTGTTTTCCTTGTAAAAAAAATTATGGCGCTCGCGTGAAACTGAAAACGGACAGATGACAGAAAAATACTTACCAAAAATAATTTCGAAACACTTGCCGAAAAAATAAATGCGGCTGGTGCGCGCGAGAGTGTGTCGAAAGTATCTTCGCTGTCTGTCGTTTCGACACTCTCAATTCTGCGCACTTATGTTAGCGTAACGAGTATTGTATTGTTAGCATATAGATTAGCAAAAGTATCTTCGCCGTCGTTCGTTCGACACTCTCTCCGTCTGGAGAATCGAACGAAAAGAGATAAAATGCTGCACACACCTATGTTAGCGCAACGAGTATTGTATTGTATTGTTAAAATTGTTAGCATATCGACTAGCAAAAGTATCTATAAATAAATTACGAAAAAAGATAAAATGCTGCACACACACACCTATGTTAGCGTAACGAGTATTGTATTGTATTGTTAGCATATCGACTAGCAAAAGTATCTATAAATAAATTACGAAAAAAGATAAAATGCTGCACACACACACACCTATGTTAGCGTAACGAGTATTGTATCGTTAGCAGAAGTGTCTATAAATAAAGTACGAGTAAAGATAAAATTCCGCACACCCATGTTAGCGTATCGATCAGCAAGCAGCCCACCGCGCCGGCCGGTTGCCGTGTAAAAGAACGAGGGCCGTTTATTTATTTCTATGCAACGAGATCGATCGCAGATCGTAGGTACAGGATGCGCGCAATGTGACGTGTCGGAGTTCGTCTCGAAACGTCTCCTCTCTCAATCGATGGCGGATCGAATGCCAAAGACAAAAATAACAAGCAACAGATACGGGTAGGTAGGCCTGCTTGCTACATTGCACAAAGTATAAAAACGTATCGATGACGATACGCCCCGAAACGACGACGACGACGACGACGTGGTCTTTCGATGCGAAACGAGTGGTAGCCCTGAAAAGGGCTTTTGTTTGTGTGCGCCGATAGTGCGAGCGTCGCGACGCCCGCCCGCCCGCCGCAGAGGAGACGACGACGATTGACAGTCATAATAATCATCATCATCATCGCCGTTGCGACGCGATCGTGATATAATATACGCACGCGCGCGTGCGTGTCACGCCGTCGCGCGTTCTCCGCCGAGGGCCGCGCGCGCTTTCCTCCCCCTCCCGCGCTGCTCATCATCATCATCGTCGTCGTCGCGTTCGCTTACTTCTTGGCTGCGGCTTTCTTGGCGGCGGGCTTCTTGGGAGCCGCGGCGGCCTTCTTGGGCTTGGGCGCCTTCGGCTTCTTGGTGGGCGGCTTGGCGGACTTCTTCGCCTTGGTCGGGGTCTTGGGCTTGGCGGCCTTCTTGGCGGGGGCGGCTTTCTTGGCGGCGGCGGCCGGCGACGCCTTCTTGGAGGCGGCTGACTTGGCGGCGGCGGCGGCCGGGGCGGAAGGAGACTTCCTGGCGCTGGCGGGCTTCTTCTTGGCCGCCGCGGACGACTTGTCTCCGGCGGAGGCGGAGGAGGCGGCGGCGGCGGACTTCTTGTCCTTGGAGGCGGCCGCCGGTCTGGACTTCTTTGCGGCGGGCTTCTTTCCGGACGCGGAGACTCCCCCCGCCCCCCCCGACTTGCCCTTCTTGCCGGCCTCCAGCTTGAAGGAGCCGGACGCTCCCTTGCCCTTGGTCTGGACGAGGGCGCCCGACTCGACGGCCCCCTTCAGGTACTTCTTGATGAAGGGCGCCAGCTTGTCGGCGTCGACCTTGTAGTTGGCGGTGATGTACTTCTTGATGGCCTGCAGGGAGGATCCGGCGCGCTCCTTCAGCTCCTTGATCGCGCTGTTCACCATCTCCGAGGTCTTGGGGTGGGTGGGCTTCACCTTGGGCTTCTTGGCGGCTGCGGCGGCGGCCGCTGCCTTGCCTGCCTTCTTCGCCGGAGTGGAGGGCACCGGCGACGCGGCGACGGGAGCTGCTGTGTCGGCCATGTTGTTGTTGTTGTAGAGAAAAAAAATAAACTCTGAAAATTGACGAAGACTTGTGTGCGTGAGCGAGACGAGTCGAACGCGAGCTTCGCGGTGTATGCGGAGGGAGCGAGACGGAGGCGCCCAGTATCGGACTGCGAACGCCGCTCTCGGAGGTGGCGCCGTTGTCGAGAGACGATTTTAGACGGAAATATGTGCCGCATTTTTGCTTGGATCTCTCGACATTTTTCGACTTTGCCGACGCCCCGAGAGGTCGGGCGCGACGAGAGGGTCGAGGGTCCGAGGTGCGCGGATGCGTCCGTCGATCGGCGGGACGCCGGGCGCCGCGGACCGCTCCCCCGGCCCGCCGGAAGCGTTACAAATTGGAAATGAGCCGGCGCGCGGACATAACGTGTCGGGAAAAGGGCCGTAGAATTTGTAAAAATTGCACGATCCGAGCGGGATCGGCGCCCGGGGGCGGGGAAACACACCTCGCTGTCGGGCGCGAAGGTTTCGGGTCCGCCGGGCTGACCGTTTTCTCGCAATCCGCCCGCGAGTGGGCCCGACTTAGCACAACCGAATCGCCGCATACAAAATCGAACGCGCCGCCTCGGCGCAGTGTCGCGTGCGACACGATAGTATTGTAAATCATCAGAAGCGCGAGACCGCCGCTCCTCCGGAGGAGGACTGTCTCTCTGTATATCGGAAATGAATCGCAAAGGCGACGACGACGACGATCGCAGAGACGTGAATCGCGTAATCTGTCAACGCACGCCGCCCCCAATGACGCAATGAGTATTGTTATTATTAATAATAATAATAAATAAAAAAAAAAAAAAAAAAATACGTTCGACTGCGGTCGCGAGGGCGGAGTGCCGAAACGGCGACGAGATGTGCGATCGATTTCCTCGCATAAGAATCGATTCAGGATAATATCGAAATGTTTTTAAAATATTAAAATCTCTCAGTTTGGACTGCGTGCGGGCATTATCATATTATCGGCTGGTTGTGTTCGCGAACGGGATCATCCATCCGTCTGCCCGTTTGATGTGTGTTGACACAGTCACACAGCCAGACTGCAGACGAAAACAAACAAAATAAATAAATAAATACACACACACACACACACACACACACACACACACACACACATACATAAATAAATCGCACTGTACAAAATGAAATTCATTTGTTTTTTTTTTTTTTTTTTCCCTTCTTCCTCTTATGGCCGCTCTGAGATGATCCCGGTGCCGACGTAAGATAATAGATAAAATGAAAACGAGCGATCGAACATCTTTTCTTTTCTTTTCGTTTCGATCGAGTTCGAAAGTCCTCGAAAGCGGCGCTGAAAACGATCACGGCGACGCCGTTTCGTCTCGCCTGTCTGACGTTCGGCGGTGCGGCTTCTTCTTCTTCTTTTGTTTTCACGTCGGGCTGATCGTCGTATTTTATTTGATTTAATTAAATTAAAATTAAAACATTGCTATTGGCAAAATCAAAAATCAACTCGACTTGTGCGCGAGTGAAGAGCGTGAATTATAATATTACATAATAATCCTCCTTGCGAAATCGAATCTGCGATGACGTTATTGATTGCATTTTGTTTGTTTGTTTGTTTGTTTGATGTAAAACACGCAGAAACAAACAAAAACAACAAACTTACGACGCGACATGTGTTGTTTCGTTTATTTTATATGTTATATTGGTAAAATTCTTCAATGCATTGAAATAATAATAAAAAACAACAACAGATTTGATCGATTGATAAATTAAAAATCCTGCAGAGCGGCCGGCCGGTGACAGGTGCGAATACTCGAATAACTGACATTTGTCGGCGCGGCTTCTTCTTCTTCTTATTATTGTTGATTGGAATTTTTTAAAGGCTGCTAATTACGCGCATTGTCATTGTAATGTTCGTGTATTAATTATTGTTGCGATATGTTTGTTGTTATCGTGTTGATTCGTTTCAAATTTTGACAGCGTAACGCATTATAAACACGACATATTTTAAGCTCCTCGAAGAGACGGGGCGGGGGTGTATTATGATTGAAATGACAATCCGACATCGTGTAATAAATTATATGCAGTCAGTGGGTGTTTTACGAGAATCGCTCGCAATTTTTCCGACACCGAAGGCTATAGAGATGGATGAAATAAAAATTAAATATTGCACATCGGACGATACGTATTGATTGATTGATTGATTGATTTATTATTTATTTAGGTGCTGAAAACGATCGCGACGACGTCTCTTGGCGTCGTTTCGTTTCATCATCATCATCATCATCTGACATTCGCAGGCGATGATTTCTTTTTCTTTTTATTTTCAAGTTTAGTGCTAATCAATCGATCGAATAACCCCATCCCTGCAGAGCTGCCGGGTGTGTGTGGAAAAAAAAAATCGAATCATTCTTTTGTGCGATTGTCCATTCGTAATTAAATAAATAAACGGAGCATTGTAAAGTATTAAAAAAAATAAAAAAATCAAACGTATTTTTAGAATTATTTTCGTTTTGATTTTGTACACACCACGACCCCCGGGTTTCGCCTCTCGGCATCTTCCGGCTGTGCTATTTTTTGTTCGACCGAGTATTTTATGGAAGTGTACAAAGTCAAAATAATTCTGAACTGCTCATATTGGAAAAACAAAAAAAACAAACGGCCGCAGCCTCTACGCCCGTACCTATCCCGATTGCCGGCCGGCTCCCGTTTGTTGTAATATTATTATTTTTCTCTCCATTTCGTTGACGATGTAATGAATGAGATTTACGATTGTGTTTAAAATTTCGCTGACTGCGCGGTGTGTGTGTTTTTTATTATTTCACTATATTATCTTATGACTGAAAAATCTATGTGAACAAAAAGTGCGAAACTGACGTTTAGCAGCGAGGCTTCTTCTTCTTCTTCTTTTGTTTAGTATAATTGTGCAATTGTGTCTGTTCGCAGTTCAATAAATTCAATAATAATAAATAACGAATGAGATTTACGATTGTGTGTTTAAAATTTCGCTGACTGCGCGGTGTGTGTGTGTTTTTTAATTATATTATCTACGACTGAAATCTATGTGAAAAAAAGTGCGAAACTGACGTTTAGCAGCGCGGCTTCTTCTTCTTCTTTTGTTTAGTATAATTGTGTCTGTTCGCAGTTAAATTAATACATAATGTTTTTTCGACCGAGTATTTTATGGAAGTGTACAAAGTCAAAATAATTCTAAATTATGTCGATTTTTTTTTTTAATTATACAAACACATTTTATAGCGTGGAAATAGTTCAGATAGGAAAAACAAAAAAACAAACGGCCGCAGCCTCTACGCCCGTACCTATCCCGATTGCCGGCCGGCTCCCGTTTGTTGTAATATTATTATTTTTCTCTCCATTTCGTTGACGATGTAATGAATGAGATTTACGATTGTGTTTATTTCGCTGAGTGCGCGGTGTGTGTGTGTTTTTTTTTTATTATTTCACTATATTATCTTATGACTGAAAAATCTATGCGAACAAAAAGTGCGAAACTGACGTTTAGCAGCGCGGCTTCTTCTTCTTCTTTTGTTTATTATAATTGTGCAATTGTGTCTGTTCGCAGTTAAATAAATTCAATAATAATAAATAACGAATGAGATTTACGATTGTGTTTATTTCGCTGAGTGCGCGGTGTGTGTGTGTTTTTTTTTATTATTTCACTATATTATCTTATGACTGAAAAATCTATGCGAACAAAAAGTGCGAAACTGACGTTTAGCAGCGAGGCTTCTTCTTCTTCTTCTTTTGTTTAGTATAATTCTGCAATTGTGTCTGTTCGCAGTTCAATAATAATAAATAACGAATGAGATTTACTGACTGTGTGTTTAAAATTTCGCTGACTGCGCGGTGTGTGTGTGTGTTTTTTAATTATATTATCTACGACTGAAATCTATGTGAAAAAAAAGTGCGTAACTGACGTTTAGCAGCGCGGCTTCTTCTTCTTCTTTTGGTTTAGTATAATTGTGTCTGTTCGCAGTTAAATAGATTCAATAATAATAAATAACGTGCTCGCTCGACATTGTTTGTGAGATTTACGACTGCGAATCGATTCGATTTGATAATATTGGCGGCCCTTAGAAGGGCCTTTCTTTTTTGGTGGCTCTCTCGATAGTAAAGTGTTCCATTGCGCGAGCGATCGTCGGTGCTGTGTGATGTTTTTATTATTTTTTTTTTTCCTTTCTCTCTGAACGATAACGAAATTACTTGGAGCTGGTGTACTTGGTGACGGCCTTGGTGCCCTCGCTGACGGCGTGCTTGGCGAGCTCTCCGGGCAGCAGGAGCCTGACGGCGGTCTGGATCTCCCTGCTCGTGATGGTGGAGCGCTTGTTGTAGTGGGCGAGGCGCGACGCTTCGGCGGCGATCCTCTCGAAGATGTCGTTGACGAAGCTGTTCATGATGCTCATGGCCTTGCTGGAGATTCCGGTGTCGGGGTGCACCTGCTTGAGCACTTTGTAGATGTAGATCGCGTAACTCTCCTTCCTCCTCCTCTTCGTCTTCTTCTTGTCTCCCTTGGAGATGTTCTTCTGGGCTTTGCCCGATTTTTTGGCGGCTTTTCCGCTGGTCTTCGGCGGCATGGTGAGCGAGCTGTGCTTTTTTTTTTTTTAAATTATTATTATTTGAGAACGTTCAGCGAGCGCGTTGCGAGCGTGAATGTCTGAATGCCTCTCGGCCAGTTTGGCGGCCGTATTTTCCCACTGTCGCGGCGGAGGGGAGCGCGCGGACGGGCGGACGCGCCGGCGGCGACGCGGCCGCGCTGCGGTGTCGGCTCCCCTCGGCGGCATAGTGGCATTTCTCGAAAAGATTCAATTCCAAACTCACTCACTCACTCGATCAGAGCGTCCGTTCGCGCGCGCGCTCTCTCCTTTGAATTTTAAAAAGTCTCTCGCAACTCCACACTCGCCATGTCAGGTCGCGGCAAAGGCGGCAAAGTCAAGGGAAAGGCGAAGTCCCGCTCCAATCGCGCCGGACTCCAGTTCCCCGTCGGCCGCATACACAGGCTGCTGAGGAAGGGCAACTACGCCGAGAGGGTGGGCGCCGGTGCGCCCGTGTACCTCGCCGCCGTCATGGAGTACCTGGCCGCCGAGGTCCTCGAGTTGGCCGGCAACGCCGCTCGCGACAACAAGAAGACCAGGATCATCCCCAGGCATCTTCAGCTGGCCATCCGCAACGACGAGGAGCTGAACAAGCTCCTGTCGGGCGTCACCATCGCCCAGGGAGGCGTGCTGCCCAACATTCAGGCCGTCCTCTTGCCCAAGAAGACCGAAAAGAAAGCCTAAGCGTGTCTGTCTGTAGATGTGTGAATCGATCGCGCATACATACAGTTATTATTATTACAATATGACTCTCACACTCTCGATTGACACCGTCGTCTCGTCGATAAATTATTAAAAATCACCACAAAAGGCCCTTTTCAGGGCCGCCATATTCTTTCGCCGTCGTTTGATTTTGTCGCGTCGGGGTCGTGCAGGTAGTGTAGGACTGTCGATGATTAATTAATAATATTTACAAATGATTATGAAACTGTCGCGTGCGCGATCGCGATCGCTAATCGCGAGAATATGTTTCTAAGGTGTCGAATATAATGATTGCGAATATCGATCAGCGGTGTCGTATTGTTTGAAAAGCGATGTTTTATTTATTTATCTATCCATCTGACGTTACCTAGGCGACTCGGCTCCGTCCGATTATTGAGATGAAATATGGTATCGTATATTCTACTACCTTTACAATGAATGCCGGCTGTGATATGAAACCGAACACGTGTTCAACGTTAAACGTCGCACAGAATCGCTGTCGGTTGTTTTTATTTATTTTTATTACTGCACGCTCTTTCAGAGTTGTGATTTATGAGGTGCAATATTGTTTATACTATCCATCTCGAAGCGTCGGCGGGTCGGTCGGTTGTTTATTTATTTATTTACAATCTGCCCTGGACGGGCAGTAATTAGCCGTGTCGTGTTATGCAATAATTCACTATACATAATAGCATTGCCAGTGTCGAGAGTTATGATATGTGACATACCTAACGTAAACCTAAACCTAATCATACCTGCCCGGCGTGCGCTCTCTCGACTGTTCAGACAAATAGCTGAATTCTATGAAATATATATATATAGGTATAGGTATAGTAGAGTATGTATTAAATAATATAATATTGCGCTTACGAATGTGCGAAATCTTTCGAAAGTGATTCGATTGCGGCCCTGAAAAGGGCCTTTTGTTTGAATTTATAGAGACGACAGTGTGACGTGTTCAGTCTCGGTTGATCGATGCGGCGGGAGATGATCATCATCAGTCGGCGTCCTTAGGCGCGTTCGCCTCGGATGCGTCTCGCCAGCTGGATGTCCTTGGGCATGATGGTGACGCGTTTGGCGTGGATGGCGCAGAGGTTGGTGTCTTCGAACAGACCCACGAGGTAAGCCTCGCTGGCCTCCTGGAGCGCCATGACGGCGGAGCTCTGGAATCGGAGATCGGTCTTGAAATCCTGAGCGATCTCGCGCACGAGGCGCTGGAACGGCAGCTTGCGGATGAGGAGCTCCGTGCTCTTCTGGTAGCGACGGATCTCGCGGAGGGCGACCGTGCCGGGGCGGTAACGATGGGGCTTCTTCACCCCTCCGGTGGCGGGCGCGCTCTTCCTGGCGGCCTTGGTGGCGAGCTGTTTGCGGGGGGCCTTGCCTCCCGTCGACTTTCTGGCTGTCTGCTTCGTGCGGGCCATTATTGTTATTATTATTTTCGAATCGAAAAAATTAATTAATTAATTTCACTCAACGGCGGGTGTCTGTTTCGGCAGCGACGAGTCGTGACTGAGTGAAATCGGCATTTTCGCCGCCTGTATTTATGCTATACGGCGCGTCCGTCGGCGTCGACCCGATTGGTCGACGGCGGCGGCGGCGGAGAGAGGGCTCAGCGAATGGGAATCGCTCGCGTTTGTCGACATTTTTTTTTTTTTTTTTTTTTTTTTTAAATTGCGCTTTGCTTTGCCATGTTTCGGTTTTCGGAGACGTTGTCGTCGTCGTCCACTCGCTGAACTCACAGTGCGATCGTCCTGCGCTAATTAATTCGATTCGTTTGACATATCGGTCGACTGGCTGTGTGTGTGTGTCATCCTCGTCATCATCATCATCAGCCGTCGCGAGAGAGACGTGCGTCCGAGAGGGGGAGAGCGAGAGGGTCCGAGGCGCGAGCGCATATAAGTAAGTGCTGTAAGACGCATTTTGGGGTCATCCCAGTCACACTCCCCACCCACCCCACCACCTGAACACCCCCCAAACATCCAGAGCATCCAGCATGCCCCCACACACACACCACCCCACACGCACTCCCCTTCCCGACCGCAACACCGAACTCCGCCTCCTATCAGAATCTCTACGCGCCATGATAACCAATGACATGGAAAAAATTCTTAAAAAAGTGTCGACGGCCCTCGCTGTCCAAGAACACTCCGTTCAAATCCCATAATGCATCACACCAAAACCAAACCCCGCTCACTCAACGTAGTGTTTTGGAATACCAACAAAACACTACGTTCAGACAAACAGGAAGTCCTCAACTTCCTCAACGCTCACGATGTCGACATACTACTATTATCCGAAACCAACCTCAAACCATCCATCTCCTTCAATTTCCCCAATTACGACACCATCCGCGAAGATAGACTCCACGACCAAGGCGGCGGCACCGCAATTTTCATAAAATCCAAGTACGATTGTTCCCTCCGAACCACACTAGCAATCCCCACCACTATAGAATCAACGTCCATAGTAGTAAACACTTTAAACACCGGTCCAATTAAATTCACGTCGGTATACTGCAATCGCGGACTACTCCTACAACAAGATCTAATCGCCTTATTAGATCCCGCAATCCCATCAACAATCATCGCCGGCGATTTCAATGCAAAACACGCCGCATGGCACAGCAGATACACCAACACCCGCGGCAGACATATACACAAATTCGCAATAGACAATTACGCTACCATACTAGCCCCTCTGGAACCCACACTATATCACACCCCGACCGACACCGCAGATGTCATAGACTTCGCTCTATTATTCCAAATCCCCCACTCCACGTCCCTCAACGTCCTAAACGAACTCAATTCCGACCACAAACCCATATTGTTATTTCTAGGTGACCCCTTAGATCCTTACGCTGCAATCCCCACCAAATCCAACTCCAAAACCTCGTGGGATGACTTCACCGCCCACATCGACAGCAACCTCGTCCCCCCTACCTCCCTTAACACCATACCCGATATAGACGCCGCGATTACACAACTAACGTCCACAATAACCAACGCCCTAGCTAGTGCTACTACCATTAACCACAACACCCCCTCCCGACCCGAACTCCCAAACGATATCATCCAACTCATCAAACTAAAAAATCGCGCCCGCAAACAGTGGCAAACTCGCGCCAACCCAATAGCCCGCTCGGAAAAAAACCGCCTCACAGCAATCATTAAACTCAAGCTAAAAAAACACCGCACGCTCATATTCAACAACTACTTATCCGAACTCGAAAAGGGCGGCAATCCCTACTGGACACTCAGCAAAATCCTCCGCAGGACTAAAAACCCAATACACCCGCTAATCAGCCCGACCGGTGCCGTATACACCATCGACGCGAAACTCGAAACCTTCGCCAATTCACTCCAATCCCAATTCTCCCCCAACCCACCCGACCCGAACGACCCTTCCAGCAACACCCACATAGCCAAAATCTTAGAAAAATACAATTCCCTAACCCATATCCTAGAACTACCCATCAACACCGATAATAACACCCCCATACACCCGGTCTCCAACGCTGAAATAGAACATAAAATCAAAAAACTAATAAACAAAACAGCACCAGGGCACGATGCTCTCACTCCAATCCTATTTAAATACCTTCCGGACAAGGCAATAGACTCACTAAATATTATATTCAACTCCTGCCTCACTATAGGCTACTTTCCAACGACCTGGAAGTATGCTATAGTAATCCTAATCCCCAAACCAGGAAAAAACCTCTCCTATCCCGAAAACCACCGCCCAATTAGCTTACTCCCCACAATGGGAAAAATTTTTGAACGAATCATCAAATCCAGAATGGACAACCTCATCTCGGAATGCAACATACTTCCAGATGAACAACACGGTTTTCGAGCTAAACACTCGACAAACCACCAACTACTCCGCGCCACAGAATTCATCACCGAAGGCTTCAATCGTCGATGCTTCACCACTGGTTTATTTCTAGACATAGCCAAAGCATTCGACAAAGTTTGGATTGAAGGCCTAATAGTCAAACTTGCAGAGGCCGACCTCGATCACAACTATTTAAAATTACTAAATTCATACCTTTGCAATAGAAGTTTCCGAGTCCGACTCCACGGCACCTTATCCACCCTAAGATTCCCAACAGCTGGCGTACCTCAAGGATCAGCACTCGCCCCCCTCCTCTACAACTTGTACACCCACGACATCCCCATCCCCACAGCCGCTCCAGGCACCGAAATCATCCTAGCCCAATACGCCGACGACACAGCCATCCTGGCCAAATCACTAAACCGCAACAGAGCTACCATGCTGGTCCAAAAATCCAGCCGCGATATCGCCAACTGGTGTTCCCAGTGGCGAATTAAACTCCACCCCGAAAAAAGCACCGCCATCACTTTCAGACGACGCCAAAATCGACATTTCTCCAACGTAAAATCCATAAACTTGCACGGCACCGCTATTCCATGGTCCCCCCAGGTTAAATACCTCGGCCTCACCATGGACCATAGACTAAATTTCAACAAGCACCTCGCTCTCAAAAAACGCCAAGCCACTCAGGTAATGGGCCAACTCAACATATTACTAAACCGCAAAAGCGACCTCGAACTTTCGAGCAAACTACTGCTATACACCGCCATAACCAGACCAATACTCACATACGCTTGCCCCATATGGGCTCATGCTAGTCCGTCTCACTTCAAAATCGCACAAAAAATTCAGAACAAAGCTCTAAGAATAATCACTGGAGCCCCCTGGTATGTCCGTAACACCACACTCCACAACGACCTCATGCTCGAAAACATCCCCACACACATCATGAAACTGTCGAAGAAATTCTACAGCGACATGACCTCCCATCCCAACCCCACAATAAAAGCCTTAATGAAGGACTATATCGATCACCCACACTTCAACTACCCCCGCCCCAGAGATATATTCGACACATACGCTACCCCCCCAGCCTCCCAACCCCCACTCCCGCCCGCCCAACTTCCACAATATCAACTACAGGCAATTAGCTATGAGCACCCCCCCCATCCCAACCCCCACAACATACGACACTACCCATATACCAACAACCCAACACCCCTACCTCCCACCCCCCCCAGCCCAACCCCCTGCAACCCCCCGGACGCAGGGATCTACATGAACCAACCCCCCCCCTCACCGACCCCCCCTGAAGACTGGATTGATCAAAGGCTCCTGCCAGAAGAACAACCCCAGCAGCAGACTGAAAGATCAACCCCGATGGATTTGCACAACCCTGAAGGATGACCAAGCGACATCGTCAAACCCACACCCACCAACAAACTGCTGACCAACTCCCCCATCCATCCCTCCCCACTACTTACTAAAACAGCCAATGACTAATTGCCCCCCACACACCCATGCAAGAAGATTTCCCCCACCCACGCGCAGATGACTTTCCCCCCCTCCGCGTGCCGATGAATGATGTTTGATGCTACCCCTCTGGATTGATGCGGCCCCACCGGACCTCCATCATTCACCCAACGAGCCACCGATGACCACCTCAACACACCCCGCTGCTATGTATTCTTTCTTCTGACAGCGGGCCATGTACCAAACAGGAATTGCAAAACAGTTACTATTAAAGACAATTGTCACATAAAACATGTAGTAGTTAGAGGAGTTTTTAACGTACCTTCAACCGCTTGCAATGTTGGATCGTTTCTCTCCTTGGTGGCCCTGTTGAGGTCGCATAAAGAGGATAGAAGACTGAAGACTTCCCCCCCTCCTCATGCTAAGGACTGTTGATCGAACGCGTGCCGTTGACTGTTGACTGATGCGACCCCTCTGGACTGCCAGCACCCACACAACGATCCCTCGATGTCCACTTCACTACACCCCGCTGCCAAGTATTCTTTCTTCTGACAGCGGGTCATGTACCAAACAGGAAATGCAAATCAGTTATTCTATTAAAGACCATTGTCACATAAACCATGTAGTAGTTAGAGGAGTTTTTAACGTTCCTTCAACCGCTTGCAATGTTGGATCGTTTTTCTCCTTGGTGGCCCTGTTGAGGACGTTTATGAAAGCTCACTCACGTTTAGAGTGTTGGCACGATTTTTTCTTTTTGATGTTGATGGCGTGTCTCGCTCGATGCGATGCGCTGTTGTTAATCACAGCAGTCGGTATGCACAGACACAGTTAACCTTAACCTCCGAAACAATTGAAATACTACGCCTCCGGTAAAGAAACAAGCCCCGCCTTGCGTTCGCCGCGCCATCTGCCGTCCAGCGCAACGTTGCTGACGACCTCCTCTCCAGGAACTTGCCGCCTACCCGCGACCGCTCATCCCATCAACATCGCCTCATCTCACCCCATCGACTCGCCTCAACCCACCCCCCATTGACACACATGGCTATTGTGCCTAACCTCTTATACAAAAACAGTTCAACTAACATTAGATGAAAGGGACATGGTCGAAAAACCAAGCACCCCACTAGAACATATAAGTAAGTGCTGTAAGACGCATTTTGGGGTCAGATCAGTAGCGGAGCCGAGCGTGCCACGTAGCCACGCTTCGAACAGACATAGACTTTTATTTCACGAAGTTTTCGCAAAAGACGATAATCGAAGATGACCGGTCGCGGTAAAGGAGGAAAGGGATTGGGAAAAGGAGGCGCCAAGCGGCACAGGAAGGTGCTCCGCGATAACATCCAGGGTATCACGAAGCCCGCCATCCGCCGTCTGGCTCGCCGCGGCGGAGTCAAGCGCATATCCGGCTTGATTTACGAAGAGACGCGAGGAGTGCTGAAGGTGTTCCTCGAGAACGTCATCAGGGACGCCGTCACCTACACCGAGCACGCCAAGAGGAAGACCGTCACCGCGATGGACGTCGTCTACGCTCTGAAGAGGCAGGGGCGCACCCTCTACGGTTTCGGAGGTTAAGGGGGTGTTTGTGCATCGCCGCCGTATCGGAGACAGCACAACATCGCTGCGTTAATAATATCTATATTGAAAAAAAAAAAAAAAAACTATTGACATCATTTTCAATATATGATATTATTAACGAAAAAAAAAAAAAATTCTAAACGGCCCTTTTCAGGGCCACCACTCGTATTCACATCGGAGGAGTGTCGTTCGCGCTCGTAATTAGCAACAAACGTAATTAATAAATTATCGTAACAAACGGCTGCTGAAAGAATGATTGATAGATAGACAGTAGAGGTGAGTGAGCAAGTAAAGAGACTGTAACAAAAGTACGAACGACACGCGCATATATTTTAACGGCAATTATTTTATGAGGAAAAGCGGCAAGCACTCTCACGAGGGTGTCCGTATCTCGGCCGTTTGTGGAGATAAAAAATCGCCATCTTGTTTTCCTTGTAAAAAAAATTATGGCGCTCGCGTGAAACTGAAAACGGACAGATGACAGAAAAATACTTACCAAAAATAATTTCGAAACACTTGCCGAAAAAATAAATGCGGCTGGTGCGCGCGAGAGTGTGTCGAAAGTATCTTCGCTGTCTGTCGTTTCGACACTCTCAATTCTGCGCACTTATGTTAGCGTAACGAGTATTGTATTGTTAGCATATAGATTAGCAAAAGTATCTTCGCCGTCGTTCGTTCGACACTCTCTCCGTCTGGAGAATCGAACGAAAAGAGATAAAATGCTGCACACACCTATGTTAGCGCAACGAGTATTGTATTGTATTGTTAAAATTGTTAGCATATCGACTAGCAAAAGTATCTATAAATAAATTACGAAAAAAGATAAAATGCTGCACACACACACCTATGTTAGCGTAACGAGTATTGTATTGTATTGTTAGCATATCGACTAGCAAAAGTATCTATAAATAAATTACGAAAAAAGATAAAATGCTGCACACACACACACCTATGTTAGCGTAACGAGTATTGTATCGTTAGCAGAAGTGTCTATAAATAAAGTACGAGTAAAGATAAAATTCCGCACACCCATGTTAGCGTATCGATCAGCAAGCAGCCCACCGCGCCGGCCGGTTGCCGTGTAAAAGAACGAGGGCCGTTTATTTATTTCTATGCAACGAGATCGATCGCAGATCGTAGGTACAGGATGCGCGCAATGTGACGTGTCGGAGTTCGTCTCGAAACGTCTCCTCTCTCAATCGATGGCGGATCGAATGCCAAAGACAAAAATAACAAGCAACAGATACGGGTAGGTAGGCCTGCTTGCTACATTGCACAAAGTATAAAAACGTATCGATGACGATACGCCCCGAAACGACGACGACGACGACGACGTGGTCTTTCGATGCGAAACGAGTGGTAGCCCTGAAAAGGGCTTTTGTTTGTGTGCGCCGATAGTGCGAGCGTCGCGACGCCCGCCCGCCCGCCGCAGAGGAGACGACGACGATTGACAGTCATAATAATCATCATCATCATCGCCGTTGCGACGCGATCGTGATATAATATACGCACGCGCGCGTGCGTGTCACGCCGTCGCGCGTTCTCCGCCGAGGGCCGCGCGCGCTTTCCTCCCCCTCCCGCGCTGCTCATCATCATCATCGTCGTCGTCGCGTTCGCTTACTTCTTGGCTGCGGCTTTCTTGGCGGCGGGCTTCTTGGGAGCCGCGGCGGCCTTCTTGGGCTTGGGCGCCTTCGGCTTCTTGGTGGGCGGCTTGGCGGACTTCTTCGCCTTGGTCGGGGTCTTGGGCTTGGCGGCCTTCTTGGCGGGGGCGGCTTTCTTGGCGGCGGCGGCCGGCGACGCCTTCTTGGAGGCGGCTGACTTGGCGGCGGCGGCGGCCGGGGCGGAAGGAGACTTCCTGGCGCTGGCGGGCTTCTTCTTGGCCGCCGCGGACGACTTGTCTCCGGCGGAGGCGGAGGAGGCGGCGGCGGCGGACTTCTTGTCCTTGGAGGCGGCCGCCGGTCTGGACTTCTTTGCGGCGGGCTTCTTTCCGGACGCGGAGACTCCCCCCGCCCCCCCCGACTTGCCCTTCTTGCCGGCCTCCAGCTTGAAGGAGCCGGACGCTCCCTTGCCCTTGGTCTGGACGAGGGCGCCCGACTCGACGGCCCCCTTCAGGTACTTCTTGATGAAGGGCGCCAGCTTGTCGGCGTCGACCTTGTAGTTGGCGGTGATGTACTTCTTGATGGCCTGCAGGGAGGATCCGGCGCGCTCCTTCAGCTCCTTGATCGCGCTGTTCACCATCTCCGAGGTCTTGGGGTGGGTGGGCTTCACCTTGGGCTTCTTGGCGGCTGCGGCGGCGGCCGCTGCCTTGCCTGCCTTCTTCGCCGGAGTGGAGGGCACCGGCGACGCGGCGACGGGAGCTGCTGTGTCGGCCATGTTGTTGTTGTTGTAGAGAAAAAAAATAAACTCTGAAAATTGACGAAGACTTGTGTGCGTGAGCGAGACGAGTCGAACGCGAGCTTCGCGGTGTATGCGGAGGGAGCGAGACGGAGGCGCCCAGTATCGGACTGCGAACGCCGCTCTCGGAGGTGGCGCCGTTGTCGAGAGACGATTTTAGACGGAAATATGTGCCGCATTTTTGCTTGGATCTCTCGACATTTTTCGACTTTGCCGACGCCCCGAGAGGTCGGGCGCGACGAGAGGGTCGAGGGTCCGAGGTGCGCGGATGCGTCCGTCGATCGGCGGGACGCCGGGCGCCGCGGACCGCTCCCCCGGCCCGCCGGAAGCGTTACAAATTGGAAATGAGCCGGCGCGCGGACATAACGTGTCGGGAAAAGGGCCGTAGAATTTGTAAAAATTGCACGATCCGAGCGGGATCGGCGCCCGGGGGCGGGGAAACACACCTCGCTGTCGGGCGCGAAGGTTTCGGGTCCGCCGGGCTGACCGTTTTCTCGCAATCCGCCCGCGAGTGGGCCCGACTTAGCACAACCGAATCGCCGCATACAAAATCGAACGCGCCGCCTCGGCGCAGTGTCGCGTGCGACACGATAGTATTGTAAATCATCAGAAGCGCGAGACCGCCGCTCCTCCGGAGGAGGACTGTCTCTCTGTATATCGGAAATGAATCGCAAAGGCGACGACGACGACGATCGCAGAGACGTGAATCGCGTAATCTGTCAACGCACGCCGCCCCCAATGACGCAATGAGTATTGTTATTATTAATAATAATAATAAATAAAAAAAAAAAAAAAAAAATACGTTCGACTGCGGTCGCGAGGGCGGAGTGCCGAAACGGCGACGAGATGTGCGATCGATTTCCTCGCATAAGAATCGATTCAGGATAATATCGAAATGTTTTTAAAATATTAAAATCTCTCAGTTTGGACTGCGTGCGGGCATTATCATATTATCGGCTGGTTGTGTTCGCGAACGGGATCATCCATCCGTCTGCCCGTTTGATGTGTGTTGACACAGTCACACAGCCAGACTGCAGACGAAAACAAACAAAATAAATAAATAAATACACACACACACACACACACACACACACACACACACACACATACATAAATAAATCGCACTGTACAAAATGAAATTCATTTGTTTTTTTTTTTTTTTTTTCCCTTCTTCCTCTTATGGCCGCTCTGAGATGATCCCGGTGCCGACGTAAGATAATAGATAAAATGAAAACGAGCGATCGAACATCTTTTCTTTTCTTTTCGTTTCGATCGAGTTCGAAAGTCCTCGAAAGCGGCGCTGAAAACGATCACGGCGACGCCGTTTCGTCTCGCCTGTCTGACGTTCGGCGGTGCGGCTTCTTCTTCTTCTTTTGTTTTCACGTCGGGCTGATCGTCGTATTTTATTTGATTTAATTAAATTAAAATTAAAACATTGCTATTGGCAAAATCAAAAATCAACTCGACTTGTGCGCGAGTGAAGAGCGTGAATTATAATATTACATAATAATCCTCCTTGCGAAATCGAATCTGCGATGACGTTATTGATTGCATTTTGTTTGTTTGTTTGTTTGTTTGATGTAAAACACGCAGAAACAAACAAAAACAACAAACTTACGACGCGACATGTGTTGTTTCGTTTATTTTATATGTTATATTGGTAAAATTCTTCAATGCATTGAAATAATAATAAAAAACAACAACAGATTTGATCGATTGATAAATTAAAAATCCTGCAGAGCGGCCGGCCGGTGACAGGTGCGAATACTCGAATAACTGACATTTGTCGGCGCGGCTTCTTCTTCTTCTTATTATTGTTGATTGGAATTTTTTAAAGGCTGCTAATTACGCGCATTGTCATTGTAATGTTCGTGTATTAATTATTGTTGCGATATGTTTGTTGTTATCGTGTTGATTCGTTTCAAATTTTGACAGCGTAACGCATTATAAACACGACATATTTTAAGCTCCTCGAAGAGACGGGGCGGGGGTGTATTATGATTGAAATGACAATCCGACATCGTGTAATAAATTATATGCAGTCAGTGGGTGTTTTACGAGAATCGCTCGCAATTTTTCCGACACCGAAGGCTATAGAGATGGATGAAATAAAAATTAAATATTGCACATCGGACGATACGTATTGATTGATTGATTGATTGATTTATTATTTATTTAGGTGCTGAAAACGATCGCGACGACGTCTCTTGGCGTCGTTTCGTTTCATCATCATCATCATCATCTGACATTCGCAGGCGATGATTTCTTTTTCTTTTTATTTTCAAGTTTAGTGCTAATCAATCGATCGAATAACCCCATCCCTGCAGAGCTGCCGGGTGTGTGTGGAAAAAAAAAATCGAATCATTCTTTTGTGCGATTGTCCATTCGTAATTAAATAAATAAACGGAGCATTGTAAAGTATTAAAAAAAATAAAAAAATCAAACGTATTTTTAGAATTATTTTCGTTTTGATTTTGTACACACCACGACCCCCGGGTTTCGCCTCTCGGCATCTTCCGGCTGTGCTATTTTTTGTTCGACCGAGTATTTTATGGAAGTGTACAAAGTCAAAATAATTCTGAACTGCTCATATTGGAAAAACAAAAAAAACAAACGGCCGCAGCCTCTACGCCCGTACCTATCCCGATTGCCGGCCGGCTCCCGTTTGTTGTAATATTATTATTTTTCTCTCCATTTCGTTGACGATGTAATGAATGAGATTTACGATTGTGTTTAAAATTTCGCTGACTGCGCGGTGTGTGTGTTTTTTATTATTTCACTATATTATCTTATGACTGAAAAATCTATGTGAACAAAAAGTGCGAAACTGACGTTTAGCAGCGAGGCTTCTTCTTCTTCTTCTTTTGTTTAGTATAATTGTGCAATTGTGTCTGTTCGCAGTTCAATAAATTCAATAATAATAAATAACGAATGAGATTTACGATTGTGTGTTTAAAATTTCGCTGACTGCGCGGTGTGTGTGTGTTTTTTAATTATATTATCTACGACTGAAATCTATGTGAAAAAAAGTGCGAAACTGACGTTTAGCAGCGCGGCTTCTTCTTCTTCTTTTGTTTAGTATAATTGTGTCTGTTCGCAGTTAAATTAATACATAATGTTTTTTCGACCGAGTATTTTATGGAAGTGTACAAAGTCAAAATAATTCTAAATTATGTCGATTTTTTTTTTTAATTATACAAACACATTTTATAGCGTGGAAATAGTTCAGATAGGAAAAACAAAAAAACAAACGGCCGCAGCCTCTACGCCCGTACCTATCCCGATTGCCGGCCGGCTCCCGTTTGTTGTAATATTATTATTTTTCTCTCCATTTCGTTGACGATGTAATGAATGAGATTTACGATTGTGTTTATTTCGCTGAGTGCGCGGTGTGTGTGTGTTTTTTTTTTATTATTTCACTATATTATCTTATGACTGAAAAATCTATGCGAACAAAAAGTGCGAAACTGACGTTTAGCAGCGCGGCTTCTTCTTCTTCTTTTGTTTATTATAATTGTGCAATTGTGTCTGTTCGCAGTTAAATAAATTCAATAATAATAAATAACGAATGAGATTTACGATTGTGTTTATTTCGCTGAGTGCGCGGTGTGTGTGTGTTTTTTTTTATTATTTCACTATATTATCTTATGACTGAAAAATCTATGCGAACAAAAAGTGCGAAACTGACGTTTAGCAGCGAGGCTTCTTCTTCTTCTTCTTTTGTTTAGTATAATTCTGCAATTGTGTCTGTTCGCAGTTCAATAATAATAAATAACGAATGAGATTTACTGACTGTGTGTTTAAAATTTCGCTGACTGCGCGGTGTGTGTGTGTGTTTTTTAATTATATTATCTACGACTGAAATCTATGTGAAAAAAAAGTGCGTAACTGACGTTTAGCAGCGCGGCTTCTTCTTCTTCTTTTGGTTTAGTATAATTGTGTCTGTTCGCAGTTAAATAGATTCAATAATAATAAATAACGTGCTCGCTCGACATTGTTTGTGAGATTTACGACTGCGAATCGATTCGATTTGATAATATTGGCGGCCCTTAGAAGGGCCTTTCTTTTTTGGTGGCTCTCTCGATAGTAAAGTGTTCCATTGCGCGAGCGATCGTCGGTGCTGTGTGATGTTTTTATTATTTTTTTTTTTCCTTTCTCTCTGAACGATAACGAAATTACTTGGAGCTGGTGTACTTGGTGACGGCCTTGGTGCCCTCGCTGACGGCGTGCTTGGCGAGCTCTCCGGGCAGCAGGAGCCTGACGGCGGTCTG
Organism: Himalopsyche tibetana; assembly: GCA_030503985.1. NCBI lineage: Eukaryota > Metazoa > Arthropoda > Insecta > Trichoptera > Rhyacophilidae > Himalopsyche > Himalopsyche tibetana. The sequence continues at coordinate 33,909 of JAPJYX010000133.1, forward strand.
GATCTCCCTGCTCGTGATGGTGGAGCGCTTGTTGTAGTGGGCGAGGCGCGACGCTTCGGCGGCGATCCTCTCGAAGATGTCGTTGACGAAGCTGTTCATGATGCTCATGGCCTTGCTGGAGATTCCGGTGTCGGGGTGCACCTGCTTGAGCACTTTGTAGATGTAGATCGCGTAACTCTCCTTCCTCCTCCTCTTCGTCTTCTTCTTGTCTCCCTTGGAGATGTTCTTCTGGGCTTTGCCCGATTTTTTGGCGGCTTTTCCGCTGGTCTTCGGCGGCATGGTGAGCGAGCTGTGCTTTTTTTTTTTTTAAATTATTATTATTTGAGAACGTTCAGCGAGCGCGTTGCGAGCGTGAATGTCTGAATGCCTCTCGGCCAGTTTGGCGGCCGTATTTTCCCACTGTCGCGGCGGAGGGGAGCGCGCGGACGGGCGGACGCGCCGGCGGCGACGCGGCCGCGCTGCGGTGTCGGCTCCCCTCGGCGGCATAGTGGCATTTCTCGAAAAGATTCAATTCCAAACTCACTCACTCACTCGATCAGAGCGTCCGTTCGCGCGCGCGCTCTCTCCTTTGAATTTTAAAAAGTCTCTCGCAACTCCACACTCGCCATGTCAGGTCGCGGCAAAGGCGGCAAAGTCAAGGGAAAGGCGAAGTCCCGCTCCAATCGCGCCGGACTCCAGTTCCCCGTCGGCCGCATACACAGGCTGCTGAGGAAGGGCAACTACGCCGAGAGGGTGGGCGCCGGTGCGCCCGTGTACCTCGCCGCCGTCATGGAGTACCTGGCCGCCGAGGTCCTCGAGTTGGCCGGCAACGCCGCTCGCGACAACAAGAAGACCAGGATCATCCCCAGGCATCTTCAGCTGGCCATCCGCAACGACGAGGAGCTGAACAAGCTCCTGTCGGGCGTCACCATCGCCCAGGGAGGCGTGCTGCCCAACATTCAGGCCGTCCTCTTGCCCAAGAAGACCGAAAAGAAAGCCTAAGCGTGTCTGTCTGTAGATGTGTGAATCGATCGCGCATACATACAGTTATTATTATTACAATATGACTCTCACACTCTCGATTGACACCGTCGTCTCGTCGATAAATTATTAAAAATCACCACAAAAGGCCCTTTTCAGGGCCGCCATATTCTTTCGCCGTCGTTTGATTTTGTCGCGTCGGGGTCGTGCAGGTAGTGTAGGACTGTCGATGATTAATTAATAATATTTACAAATGATTATGAAACTGTCGCGTGCGCGATCGCGATCGCTAATCGCGAGAATATGTTTCTAAGGTGTCGAATATAATGATTGCGAATATCGATCAGCGGTGTCGTATTGTTTGAAAAGCGATGTTTTATTTATTTATCTATCCATCTGACGTTACCTAGGCGACTCGGCTCCGTCCGATTATTGAGATGAAATATGGTATCGTATATTCTACTACCTTTACAATGAATGCCGGCTGTGATATGAAACCGAACACGTGTTCAACGTTAAACGTCGCACAGAATCGCTGTCGGTTGTTTTTATTTATTTTTATTACTGCACGCTCTTTCAGAGTTGTGATTTATGAGGTGCAATATTGTTTATACTATCCATCTCGAAGCGTCGGCGGGTCGGTCGGTTGTTTATTTATTTATTTACAATCTGCCCTGGACGGGCAGTAATTAGCCGTGTCGTGTTATGCAATAATTCACTATACATAATAGCATTGCCAGTGTCGAGAGTTATGATATGTGACATACCTAACGTAAACCTAAACCTAATCATACCTGCCCGGCGTGCGCTCTCTCGACTGTTCAGACAAATAGCTGAATTCTATGAAATATATATATATAGGTATAGGTATAGTAGAGTATGTATTAAATAATATAATATTGCGCTTACGAATGTGCGAAATCTTTCGAAAGTGATTCGATTGCGGCCCTGAAAAGGGCCTTTTGTTTGAATTTATAGAGACGACAGTGTGACGTGTTCAGTCTCGGTTGATCGATGCGGCGGGAGATGATCATCATCAGTCGGCGTCCTTAGGCGCGTTCGCCTCGGATGCGTCTCGCCAGCTGGATGTCCTTGGGCATGATGGTGACGCGTTTGGCGTGGATGGCGCAGAGGTTGGTGTCTTCGAACAGACCCACGAGGTAAGCCTCGCTGGCCTCCTGGAGCGCCATGACGGCGGAGCTCTGGAATCGGAGATCGGTCTTGAAATCCTGAGCGATCTCGCGCACGAGGCGCTGGAACGGCAGCTTGCGGATGAGGAGCTCCGTGCTCTTCTGGTAGCGACGGATCTCGCGGAGGGCGACCGTGCCGGGGCGGTAACGATGGGGCTTCTTCACCCCTCCGGTGGCGGGCGCGCTCTTCCTGGCGGCCTTGGTGGCGAGCTGTTTGCGGGGGGCCTTGCCTCCCGTCGACTTTCTGGCTGTCTGCTTCGTGCGGGCCATTATTGTTATTATTATTTTCGAATCGAAAAAATTAATTAATTAATTTCACTCAACGGCGGGTGTCTGTTTCGGCAGCGACGAGTCGTGACTGAGTGAAATCGGCATTTTCGCCGCCTGTATTTATGCTATACGGCGCGTCCGTCGGCGTCGACCCGATTGGTCGACGGCGGCGGCGGCGGAGAGAGGGCTCAGCGAATGGGAATCGCTCGCGTTTGTCGACATTTTTTTTTTTTTTTTTTTTTTTTTTAAATTGCGCTTTGCTTTGCCATGTTTCGGTTTTCGGAGACGTTGTCGTCGTCGTCCACTCGCTGAACTCACAGTGCGATCGTCCTGCGCTAATTAATTCGATTCGTTTGACATATCGGTCGACTGGCTGTGTGTGTGTGTCATCCTCGTCATCATCATCATCAGCCGTCGCGAGAGAGACGTGCGTCCGAGAGGGGGAGAGCGAGAGGGTCCGAGGCGCGAGCGCATATAAGTAAGTGCTGTAAGACGCATTTTGGGGTCAGATCAGTAGCGGAGCCGAGCGTGCCACGTAGCCACGCTTCGAACAGACATAGACTTTTATTTCACGAAGTTTTCGCAAAAGACGATAATCGAAGATGACCGGTCGCGGTAAAGGAGGAAAGGGATTGGGAAAAGGAGGCGCCAAGCGGCACAGGAAGGTGCTCCGCGATAACATCCAGGGTATCACGAAGCCCGCCATCCGCCGTCTGGCTCGCCGCGGCGGAGTCAAGCGCATATCCGGCTTGATTTACGAAGAGACGCGAGGAGTGCTGAAGGTGTTCCTCGAGAACGTCATCAGGGACGCCGTCACCTACACCGAGCACGCCAAGAGGAAGACCGTCACCGCGATGGACGTCGTCTACGCTCTGAAGAGGCAGGGGCGCACCCTCTACGGTTTCGGAGGTTAAGGGGGTGTTTGTGCATCGCCGCCGTATCGGAGACAGCACAACATCGCTGCGTTAATAATATCTATATTGAAAAAAAAAAAAAAAAACTATTGACATCATTTTCAATATATGATATTATTAACGAAAAAAAAAAAAAATTCTAAACGGCCCTTTTCAGGGCCACCACTCGTATTCACATCGGAGGAGTGTCGTTCGCGCTCGTAATTAGCAACAAACGTAATTAATAAATTATCGTAACAAACGGCTGCTGAAAGAATGATTGATAGATAGACAGTAGAGGTGAGTGAGCAAGTAAAGAGACTGTAACAAAAGTACGAACGACACGCGCATATATTTTAACGGCAATTATTTTATGAGGAAAAGCGGCAAGCACTCTCACGAGGGTGTCCGTATCTCGGCCGTTTGTGGAGATAAAAAATCGCCATCTTGTTTTCCTTGTAAAAAAAATTATGGCGCTCGCGTGAAACTGAAAACGGACAGATGACAGAAAAATACTTACCAAAAATAATTTCGAAACACTTGCCGAAAAAATAAATGCGGCTGGTGCGCGCGAGAGTGTGTCGAAAGTATCTTCGCTGTCTGTCGTTTCGACACTCTCAATTCTGCGCACTTATGTTAGCGTAACGAGTATTGTATTGTTAGCATATAGATTAGCAAAAGTATCTTCGCCGTCGTTCGTTCGACACTCTCTCCGTCTGGAGAATCGAACGAAAAGAGATAAAATGCTGCACACACCTATGTTAGCGCAACGAGTATTGTATTGTATTGTTAAAATTGTTAGCATATCGACTAGCAAAAGTATCTATAAATAAATTACGAAAAAAGATAAAATGCTGCACACACACACCTATGTTAGCGTAACGAGTATTGTATTGTATTGTTAGCATATCGACTAGCAAAAGTATCTATAAATAAATTACGAAAAAAGATAAAATGCTGCACACACACACACCTATGTTAGCGTAACGAGTATTGTATCGTTAGCAGAAGTGTCTATAAATAAAGTACGAGTAAAGATAAAATTCCGCACACCCATGTTAGCGTATCGATCAGCAAGCAGCCCACCGCGCCGGCCGGTTGCCGTGTAAAAGAACGAGGGCCGTTTATTTATTTCTATGCAACGAGATCGATCGCAGATCGTAGGTACAGGATGCGCGCAATGTGACGTGTCGGAGTTCGTCTCGAAACGTCTCCTCTCTCAATCGATGGCGGATCGAATGCCAAAGACAAAAATAACAAGCAACAGATACGGGTAGGTAGGCCTGCTTGCTACATTGCACAAAGTATAAAAACGTATCGATGACGATACGCCCCGAAACGACGACGACGACGACGACGTGGTCTTTCGATGCGAAACGAGTGGTAGCCCTGAAAAGGGCTTTTGTTTGTGTGCGCCGATAGTGCGAGCGTCGCGACGCCCGCCCGCCCGCCGCAGAGGAGACGACGACGATTGACAGTCATAATAATCATCATCATCATCGCCGTTGCGACGCGATCGTGATATAATATACGCACGCGCGCGTGCGTGTCACGCCGTCGCGCGTTCTCCGCCGAGGGCCGCGCGCGCTTTCCTCCCCCTCCCGCGCTGCTCATCATCATCATCGTCGTCGTCGCGTTCGCTTACTTCTTGGCTGCGGCTTTCTTGGCGGCGGGCTTCTTGGGAGCCGCGGCGGCCTTCTTGGGCTTGGGCGCCTTCGGCTTCTTGGTGGGCGGCTTGGCGGACTTCTTCGCCTTGGTCGGGGTCTTGGGCTTGGCGGCCTTCTTGGCGGGGGCGGCTTTCTTGGCGGCGGCGGCCGGCGACGCCTTCTTGGAGGCGGCTGACTTGGCGGCGGCGGCGGCCGGGGCGGAAGGAGACTTCCTGGCGCTGGCGGGCTTCTTCTTGGCCGCCGCGGACGACTTGTCTCCGGCGGAGGCGGAGGAGGCGGCGGCGGCGGACTTCTTGTCCTTGGAGGCGGCCGCCGGTCTGGACTTCTTTGCGGCGGGCTTCTTTCCGGACGCGGAGACTCCCCCCGCCCCCCCCGACTTGCCCTTCTTGCCGGCCTCCAGCTTGAAGGAGCCGGACGCTCCCTTGCCCTTGGTCTGGACGAGGGCGCCCGACTCGACGGCCCCCTTCAGGTACTTCTTGATGAAGGGCGCCAGCTTGTCGGCGTCGACCTTGTAGTTGGCGGTGATGTACTTCTTGATGGCCTGCAGGGAGGATCCGGCGCGCTCCTTCAGCTCCTTGATCGCGCTGTTCACCATCTCCGAGGTCTTGGGGTGGGTGGGCTTCACCTTGGGCTTCTTGGCGGCTGCGGCGGCGGCCGCTGCCTTGCCTGCCTTCTTCGCCGGAGTGGAGGGCACCGGCGACGCGGCGACGGGAGCTGCTGTGTCGGCCATGTTGTTGTTGTTGTAGAGAAAAAAAATAAACTCTGAAAATTGACGAAGACTTGTGTGCGTGAGCGAGACGAGTCGAACGCGAGCTTCGCGGTGTATGCGGAGGGAGCGAGACGGAGGCGCCCAGTATCGGACTGCGAACGCCGCTCTCGGAGGTGGCGCCGTTGTCGAGAGACGATTTTAGACGGAAATATGTGCCGCATTTTTGCTTGGATCTCTCGACATTTTTCGACTTTGCCGACGCCCCGAGAGGTCGGGCGCGACGAGAGGGTCGAGGGTCCGAGGTGCGCGGATGCGTCCGTCGATCGGCGGGACGCCGGGCGCCGCGGACCGCTCCCCCGGCCCGCCGGAAGCGTTACAAATTGGAAATGAGCCGGCGCGCGGACATAACGTGTCGGGAAAAGGGCCGTAGAATTTGTAAAAATTGCACGATCCGAGCGGGATCGGCGCCCGGGGGCGGGGAAACACACCTCGCTGTCGGGCGCGAAGGTTTCGGGTCCGCCGGGCTGACCGTTTTCTCGCAATCCGCCCGCGAGTGGGCCCGACTTAGCACAACCGAATCGCCGCATACAAAATCGAACGCGCCGCCTCGGCGCAGTGTCGCGTGCGACACGATAGTATTGTAAATCATCAGAAGCGCGAGACCGCCGCTCCTCCGGAGGAGGACTGTCTCTCTGTATATCGGAAATGAATCGCAAAGGCGACGACGACGACGATCGCAGAGACGTGAATCGCGTAATCTGTCAACGCACGCCGCCCCCAATGACGCAATGAGTATTGTTATTATTAATAATAATAATAAATAAAAAAAAAAAAAAAAAAATACGTTCGACTGCGGTCGCGAGGGCGGAGTGCCGAAACGGCGACGAGATGTGCGATCGATTTCCTCGCATAAGAATCGATTCAGGATAATATCGAAATGTTTTTAAAATATTAAAATCTCTCAGTTTGGACTGCGTGCGGGCATTATCATATTATCGGCTGGTTGTGTTCGCGAACGGGATCATCCATCCGTCTGCCCGTTTGATGTGTGTTGACACAGTCACACAGCCAGACTGCAGACGAAAACAAACAAAATAAATAAATAAATACACACACACACACACACACACACACACACACACACACACATACATAAATAAATCGCACTGTACAAAATGAAATTCATTTGTTTTTTTTTTTTTTTTTTCCCTTCTTCCTCTTATGGCCGCTCTGAGATGATCCCGGTGCCGACGTAAGATAATAGATAAAATGAAAACGAGCGATCGAACATCTTTTCTTTTCTTTTCGTTTCGATCGAGTTCGAAAGTCCTCGAAAGCGGCGCTGAAAACGATCACGGCGACGCCGTTTCGTCTCGCCTGTCTGACGTTCGGCGGTGCGGCTTCTTCTTCTTCTTTTGTTTTCACGTCGGGCTGATCGTCGTATTTTATTTGATTTAATTAAATTAAAATTAAAACATTGCTATTGGCAAAATCAAAAATCAACTCGACTTGTGCGCGAGTGAAGAGCGTGAATTATAATATTACATAATAATCCTCCTTGCGAAATCGAATCTGCGATGACGTTATTGATTGCATTTTGTTTGTTTGTTTGTTTGTTTGATGTAAAACACGCAGAAACAAACAAAAACAACAAACTTACGACGCGACATGTGTTGTTTCGTTTATTTTATATGTTATATTGGTAAAATTCTTCAATGCATTGAAATAATAATAAAAAACAACAACAGATTTGATCGATTGATAAATTAAAAATCCTGCAGAGCGGCCGGCCGGTGACAGGTGCGAATACTCGAATAACTGACATTTGTCGGCGCGGCTTCTTCTTCTTCTTATTATTGTTGATTGGAATTTTTTAAAGGCTGCTAATTACGCGCATTGTCATTGTAATGTTCGTGTATTAATTATTGTTGCGATATGTTTGTTGTTATCGTGTTGATTCGTTTCAAATTTTGACAGCGTAACGCATTATAAACACGACATATTTTAAGCTCCTCGAAGAGACGGGGCGGGGGTGTATTATGATTGAAATGACAATCCGACATCGTGTAATAAATTATATGCAGTCAGTGGGTGTTTTACGAGAATCGCTCGCAATTTTTCCGACACCGAAGGCTATAGAGATGGATGAAATAAAAATTAAATATTGCACATCGGACGATACGTATTGATTGATTGATTGATTGATTTATTATTTATTTAGGTGCTGAAAACGATCGCGACGACGTCTCTTGGCGTCGTTTCGTTTCATCATCATCATCATCATCTGACATTCGCAGGCGATGATTTCTTTTTCTTTTTATTTTCAAGTTTAGTGCTAATCAATCGATCGAATAACCCCATCCCTGCAGAGCTGCCGGGTGTGTGTGGAAAAAAAAAATCGAATCATTCTTTTGTGCGATTGTCCATTCGTAATTAAATAAATAAACGGAGCATTGTAAAGTATTAAAAAAAATAAAAAAATCAAACGTATTTTTAGAATTATTTTCGTTTTGATTTTGTACACACCACGACCCCCGGGTTTCGCCTCTCGGCATCTTCCGGCTGTGCTATTTTTTGTTCGACCGAGTATTTTATGGAAGTGTACAAAGTCAAAATAATTCTGAACTGCTCATATTGGAAAAACAAAAAAAACAAACGGCCGCAGCCTCTACGCCCGTACCTATCCCGATTGCCGGCCGGCTCCCGTTTGTTGTAATATTATTATTTTTCTCTCCATTTCGTTGACGATGTAATGAATGAGATTTACGATTGTGTTTAAAATTTCGCTGACTGCGCGGTGTGTGTGTTTTTTATTATTTCACTATATTATCTTATGACTGAAAAATCTATGTGAACAAAAAGTGCGAAACTGACGTTTAGCAGCGAGGCTTCTTCTTCTTCTTCTTTTGTTTAGTATAATTGTGCAATTGTGTCTGTTCGCAGTTCAATAAATTCAATAATAATAAATAACGAATGAGATTTACGATTGTGTGTTTAAAATTTCGCTGACTGCGCGGTGTGTGTGTGTTTTTTAATTATATTATCTACGACTGAAATCTATGTGAAAAAAAGTGCGAAACTGACGTTTAGCAGCGCGGCTTCTTCTTCTTCTTTTGTTTAGTATAATTGTGTCTGTTCGCAGTTAAATTAATACATAATGTTTTTTCGACCGAGTATTTTATGGAAGTGTACAAAGTCAAAATAATTCTAAATTATGTCGATTTTTTTTTTTAATTATACAAACACATTTTATAGCGTGGAAATAGTTCAGATAGGAAAAACAAAAAAACAAACGGCCGCAGCCTCTACGCCCGTACCTATCCCGATTGCCGGCCGGCTCCCGTTTGTTGTAATATTATTATTTTTCTCTCCATTTCGTTGACGATGTAATGAATGAGATTTACGATTGTGTTTATTTCGCTGAGTGCGCGGTGTGTGTGTGTTTTTTTTTTATTATTTCACTATATTATCTTATGACTGAAAAATCTATGCGAACAAAAAGTGCGAAACTGACGTTTAGCAGCGCGGCTTCTTCTTCTTCTTTTGTTTATTATAATTGTGCAATTGTGTCTGTTCGCAGTTAAATAAATTCAATAATAATAAATAACGAATGAGATTTACGATTGTGTTTATTTCGCTGAGTGCGCGGTGTGTGTGTGTTTTTTTTTATTATTTCACTATATTATCTTATGACTGAAAAATCTATGCGAACAAAAAGTGCGAAACTGACGTTTAGCAGCGAGGCTTCTTCTTCTTCTTCTTTTGTTTAGTATAATTCTGCAATTGTGTCTGTTCGCAGTTCAATAATAATAAATAACGAATGAGATTTACTGACTGTGTGTTTAAAATTTCGCTGACTGCGCGGTGTGTGTGTGTGTTTTTTAATTATATTATCTACGACTGAAATCTATGTGAAAAAAAAGTGCGTAACTGACGTTTAGCAGCGCGGCTTCTTCTTCTTCTTTTGGTTTAGTATAATTGTGTCTGTTCGCAGTTAAATAGATTCAATAATAATAAATAACGTGCTCGCTCGACATTGTTTGTGAGATTTACGACTGCGAATCGATTCGATTTGATAATATTGGCGGCCCTTAGAAGGGCCTTTCTTTTTTGGTGGCTCTCTCGATAGTAAAGTGTTCCATTGCGCGAGCGATCGTCGGTGCTGTGTGATGTTTTTATTATTTTTTTTTTTCCTTTCTCTCTGAACGATAACGAAATTACTTGGAGCTGGTGTACTTGGTGACGGCCTTGGTGCCCTCGCTGACGGCGTGCTTGGCGAGCTCTCCGGGCAGCAGGAGCCTGACGGCGGTCTGGATCTCCCTGCTCGTGATGGTGGAGCGCTTGTTGTAGTGGGCGAGGCGCGACGCTTCGGCGGCGATCCTCTCGAAGATGTCGTTGACGAAGCTGTTCATGATGCTCATGGCCTTGCTGGAGATTCCGGTGTCGGGGTGCACCTGCTTGAGCACTTTGTAGATGTAGATCGCGTAACTCTCCTTCCTCCTCCTCTTCGTCTTCTTCTTGTCTCCCTTGGAGATGTTCTTCTGGGCTTTGCCCGATTTTTTGGCGGCTTTTCCGCTGGTCTTCGGCGGCATGGTGAGCGAGCTGTGCTTTTTTTTTTTTTAAATTATTATTATTTGAGAACGTTCAGCGAGCGCGTTGCGAGCGTGAATGTCTGAATGCCTCTCGGCCAGTTTGGCGGCCGTATTTTCCCACTGTCGCGGCGGAGGGGAGCGCGCGGACGGGCGGACGCGCCGGCGGCGACGCGGCCGCGCTGCGGTGTCGGCTCCCCTCGGCGGCATAGTGGCATTTCTCGAAAAGATTCAATTCCAAACTCACTCACTCACTCGATCAGAGCGTCCGTTCGCGCGCGCGCTCTCTCCTTTGAATTTTAAAAAGTCTCTCGCAACTCCACACTCGCCATGTCAGGTCGCGGCAAAGGCGGCAAAGTCAAGGGAAAGGCGAAGTCCCGCTCCAATCGCGCCGGACTCCAGTTCCCCGTCGGCCGCATACACAGGCTGCTGAGGAAGGGCAACTACGCCGAGAGGGTGGGCGCCGGTGCGCCCGTGTACCTCGCCGCCGTCATGGAGTACCTGGCCGCCGAGGTCCTCGAGTTGGCCGGCAACGCCGCTCGCGACAACAAGAAGACCAGGATCATCCCCAGGCATCTTCAGCTGGCCATCCGCAACGACGAGGAGCTGAACAAGCTCCTGTCGGGCGTCACCATCGCCCAGGGAGGCGTGCTGCCCAACATTCAGGCCGTCCTCTTGCCCAAGAAGACCGAAAAGAAAGCCTAAGCGTGTCTGTCTGTAGATGTGTGAATCGATCGCGCATACATACAGTTATTATTATTACAATATGACTCTCACACTCTCGATTGACACCGTCGTCTCGTCGATAAATTATTAAAAATCACCACAAAAGGCCCTTTTCAGGGCCGCCATATTCTTTCGCCGTCGTTTGATTTTGTCGCGTCGGGGTCGTGCAGGTAGTGTAGGACTGTCGATGATTAATTAATAATATTTACAAATGATTATGAAACTGTCGCGTGCGCGATCGCGATCGCTAATCGCGAGAATATGTTTCTAAGGTGTCGAATATAATGATTGCGAATATCGATCAGCGGTGTCGTATTGTTTGAAAAGCGATGTTTTATTTATTTATCTATCCATCTGACGTTACCTAGGCGACTCGGCTCCGTCCGATTATTGAGATGAAATATGGTATCGTATATTCTACTACCTTTACAATGAATGCCGGCTGTGATATGAAACCGAACACGTGTTCAACGTTAAACGTCGCACAGAATCGCTGTCGGTTGTTTTTATTTATTTTTATTACTGCACGCTCTTTCAGAGTTGTGATTTATGAGGTGCAATATTGTTTATACTATCCATCTCGAAGCGTCGGCGGGTCGGTCGGTTGTTTATTTATTTATTTACAATCTGCCCTGGACGGGCAGTAATTAGCCGTGTCGTGTTATGCAATAATTCACTATACATAATAGCATTGCCAGTGTCGAGAGTTATGATATGTGACATACCTAACGTAAACCTAAACCTAATCATACCTGCCCGGCGTGCGCTCTCTCGACTGTTCAGACAAATAGCTGAATTCTATGAAATATATATATATAGGTATAGGTATAGTAGAGTATGTATTAAATAATATAATATTGCGCTTACGAATGTGCGAAATCTTTCGAAAGTGATTCGATTGCGGCCCTGAAAAGGGCCTTTTGTTTGAATTTATAGAGACGACAGTGTGACGTGTTCAGTCTCGGTTGATCGATGCGGCGGGAGATGATCATCATCAGTCGGCGTCCTTAGGCGCGTTCGCCTCGGATGCGTCTCGCCAGCTGGATGTCCTTGGGCATGATGGTGACGCGTTTGGCGTGGATGGCGCAGAGGTTGGTGTCTTCGAACAGACCCACGAGGTAAGCCTCGCTGGCCTCCTGGAGCGCCATGACGGCGGAGCTCTGGAATCGGAGATCGGTCTTGAAATCCTGAGCGATCTCGCGCACGAGGCGCTGGAACGGCAGCTTGCGGATGAGGAGCTCCGTGCTCTTCTGGTAGCGACGGATCTCGCGGAGGGCGACCGTGCCGGGGCGGTAACGATGGGGCTTCTTCACCCCTCCGGTGGCGGGCGCGCTCTTCCTGGCGGCCTTGGTGGCGAGCTGTTTGCGGGGGGCCTTGCCTCCCGTCGACTTTCTGGCTGTCTGCTTCGTGCGGGCCATTATTGTTATTATTATTTTCGAATCGAAAAAATTAATTAATTAATTTCACTCAACGGCGGGTGTCTGTTTCGGCAGCGACGAGTCGTGACTGAGTGAAATCGGCATTTTCGCCGCCTGTATTTATGCTATACGGCGCGTCCGTCGGCGTCGACCCGATTGGTCGACGGCGGCGGCGGCGGAGAGAGGGCTCAGCGAATGGGAATCGCTCGCGTTTGTCGACATTTTTTTTTTTTTTTTTTTTTTTTTTAAATTGCGCTTTGCTTTGCCATGTTTCGGTTTTCGGAGACGTTGTCGTCGTCGTCCACTCGCTGAACTCACAGTGCGATCGTCCTGCGCTAATTAATTCGATTCGTTTGACATATCGGTCGACTGGCTGTGTGTGTGTGTCATCCTCGTCATCATCATCATCAGCCGTCGCGAGAGAGACGTGCGTCCGAGAGGGGGAGAGCGAGAGGGTCCGAGGCGCGAGCGCATATAAGTAAGTGCTGTAAGACGCATTTTGGGGTCAGATCAGTAGCGGAGCCGAGCGTGCCACGTAGCCACGCTTCGAACAGACATAGACTTTTATTTCACGAAGTTTTCGCAAAAGACGATAATCGAAGATGACCGGTCGCGGTAAAGGAGGAAAGGGATTGGGAAAAGGAGGCGCCAAGCGGCACAGGAAGGTGCTCCGCGATAACATCCAGGGTATCACGAAGCCCGCCATCCGCCGTCTGGCTCGCCGCGGCGGAGTCAAGCGCATATCCGGCTTGATTTACGAAGAGACGCGAGGAGTGCTGAAGGTGTTCCTCGAGAACGTCATCAGGGACGCCGTCACCTACACCGAGCACGCCAAGAGGAAGACCGTCACCGCGATGGACGTCGTCTACGCTCTGAAGAGGCAGGGGCGCACCCTCTACGGTTTCGGAGGTTAAGGGGGTGTTTGTGCATCGCCGCCGTATCGGAGACAGCACAACATCGCTGCGTTAATAATATCTATTGACACGACTGAGTCCCGAGCAGTTAGACGAGAGACAGAGAAATCCGTCTCTCCCCATAACGTCTCGGTTTGGCGTGACGCAGTCAGTCTGTGACAATTTTTAGGAATTAAATATGGGAACAATCAAATTCAATTAAACAACGCTCGTGAACAGTAAAAGGTGGAAATCCACCGGTTTATTTATAATCAAAAAGGGTTTACAGTAAATTTCGATAATTTGGCTAGCCACACAGGAGTGCGCTCTAAATACATGTTAATAAATTTGTCATTCGGCGTGAAGCTCGCGAGCCGAGCCTCCTGGTACCGAATGACAGTCGACTTGCAGACCGGGCCTTTCAGTAGGTCCTTCGCCTGGACTGAGGGTCCCTAGTATTACAATATTTATGTTCCCTTACGGGGAGACATCTATGATTTTATATTTTTACAAGAGAGGAAAAAAAACAACATTCATCATACCATTTTTCTTACAACTAATTTCGCACTCGGCGGTTTTTTTATAACAGTTATTGATTTAGTAGTGGGCAAATTTTATTTAGTCTTGTTTTGAAGTTAAGATCTGCACACTCACTACGCGTGTACAGATCTGCTTAAAATTAATCCCTACGCTAAATCTTATGAATCAATATGGCCGTCATGCCGTACCATATATCTGAATTAGGGGTGCAGAACAAAATTAATATTTAACTAGCACTGTCACAGTCCTCATGACTAATGATTGTTTGGATTTATTATTAATCGGTATGTACGCTAAGTCGTGTCATACATTTAATTCAATTTATAATATTCAGTGAAATTTTATATACAAAGTTATGATTTCTTAGTTTAACGATTCTAACTCAATTCTTATTGGATTTGCTAATACGACTTCGCAACGATTTGCGGGACTCCCACAGCAAGGAACCGAGGTCTGTTCGTGAGGCGGATTTCCATATCCGTCCTCCCTTACTGTGTGCGTTCACTTCCAGTGACCGCAAGCCGTTTAGGCCGGAGCACATTTTATCGACGGCACTCTGAATACGAGTCCGTCCAACCGCCCGTTGGTCAATCGCATTAGCGAAATCTCCTATGAAGTTACTTACACTACGTGTTTCGATTTGTTCGAGTATTAGGGAGGATTGGCGGAGACCAGACCTCCGTCCGAGGTCGGCTCCAGGCACGGTGTCAGACCGCTTGAAGGCGTCGCTATCGAGTGACGTAATCCAACTGGACGAATTGGATTTTAGGTTTTACTATTGAGTGTCTGCCGAAACTTCGACAGACATGAGTCCCAGACAAGTGCGCTTGTCTAGGCGGGCTATCTGCCCCCGGAATTATACGTCCACCGCGCCGTATCACTCGGATTCCCGTGAATCCGCAATGATAGTGCCTCCCTAGTACTCAATACAAAAAACACCCTCCGACGTCGACCTAGCTAAAACTAAACTAGTGCGAGGCCGACGAAGCCTGAGGCCCTTTTTCGCACAAGTCCTCGGGGCTGTCTGATCCTTTGTTACTTAGCTCCGCCGACCTTGCATCGTGAATCTATGGAAGGCGTGATGACAGCTCTTCCTGACGTCTCGAGACTAAGTGTCCCGCAGACTTGACCCCGCGACCTTTCAATGTTAACCAGTGACAAAAATTATGTCTGACATTTATATTTAAAAATGACTCGAATTATCACACCTCCCATAGTTCACCCTTATAACTAACATTTGCCGTTATGACGGCGGTGATCGACGATTATCAATGACACAGAAAAAAACAAAGTACACAACCAATTTCGAAACACAAGAAAATACCTAACATAAAATAACATACAATTTTATACAATTCCCCAGCGTCGCTTGGTGTCGTTTGCTATTTGTGTTATTCAGATACTTCGCCCTCAGATAGGCATACATTATTGAATTTACAATTACCATCATTAGGTGACGGACCTTTCTTTTTCTATTGCAACTCATGGTAGCTAATTATTGATGCGTGGGGCCCGTGACGTACCGCGGCGCAAACGCACGTAGTTTCGCTCGGCCGGGGTACTGCGCCCAATGACGCGGCCAATTTGCCTAATAATTCGTAGTTGATTACTAAACTCGAACTAATTGAGACGTTGCAAAACAACAGTGAATATCGCATTGTTTTTGCGAATTCTAGTTACACCCGTGGTCTCGTCACCGCATTGAAACAAACATACTAAAATTCAGGCCTTGCCAATATAGTTAAATATTGAAACAAACAAACATTCGGACTTTGCAATAGCATTACCTATTGAAACAAACAAAACAATTCGGCTCTTGCAAATATAATTAAATATTGCAACAAACAGAATTCAGACCTCGCAGATAGAGTTGATTGAAACAAACATAAAAAAAGAATCGGCCTTGCGAATATAACTAAATATTTAAACAACAAAAAAAATCGGACTTTGCAAATATACAAATATTGAAACAAACATAAAATTTTGACATGGAAAGAATTGAATATTGATTGCGTTAATCATGGTTACATCTCTTGGTTTGTAAGCGGATTGCAAACAAACATAAAATTTTAGACATGAAAAAAAAATGGAATATTGATTTCTCGATTTGAAACCAACCAAAAGAAATTCCGACATAATAATAAAAGTAAATATCGACTCTTTGCAAATCGTGATTATGCTGGTTGTCTTGTAACTGACTTGACACCGATCACCAGAAAGATTTAGATGTCGCAAAACAAAGATTACTTATTGCACAATCGTAGTATACGTTATTATTCCTGGTTTCCGGTACGGACTTGAAAACAGACGTGGAACGCTTTGGCGTTGCAAAAACAAGATTAATTACTGAATCATCGCAAAACATTTCATTATTCCCGTTGGCCGATACTGAATTGAGAACAAACGTAAGACGCTTCGGCGTCGCAAACACAAGATTAATTATGATTATATAGTTCACGATTTTTCCGAAGACCAAGCGCCGCTGAGTGTTACACTGGACCGAACGGAGAGCATCCTCCGTGCGAAATCGGTCGACAAAATATTTACAGTATACAGGTAGACAGGGTACAACACACAATAAAATAAGACAATGAATTTAAATCAAAATTAGCGTTCCCGTACTCTCCTCCGGCCGCTGTTATTGCCATTTCGAACAAGAAGTGACACACGATTTTACTAGGCTGAGTTTAGAAGAAACAACATTTAATACATGAAGGGGTCCTGTCGACACTTAATAAAATGCGGCTAGGAGCAAAGATATGACCGCGATTTTACACGCGTCTTTATTTCGATTCTCACTGTCGAGATCGAGCAGGAAGCTACAGTTCTGGCCGCGGACCTTAGGTTAAAGAGTATTGACCCAGCAACAGTAGGCCGCGACATATTTATGCAACGTATAATAGTAGACGAACCTTTGGAAGTTCTCAGGAACCGGAGACAGCTTATCAGGAACAATTTCAGCAAACAAAACAGCTGGCGGCAAGCGATAACACAAGGAGGTAGCACAGAATTCGACTCAGCTTTGCACAATGTCAACTATTCGAATGACTTGGTCAAGCTGAGAGAATTTCTGGCTGGTTTTTTTTATTAAAGATGTTGCGGCGGATAATATCGGCAGAAGAGAGCACGGGAACAGAGTAACGCGTAGAAGTCGGTGAAGATATGGTAACTTTTGCAAAACTGACCTGCCTTTTTGTAAAGGATTTGGTCCAGCTGCGTCCTCGGCCAGGGTCAAAAAAAACGGTTGACCCGAGCAAATCTGCTAATCTCAGCATCTGCGTCTCACGCCGATTGGCTAAGATGCTGACCTCCCGTGGCTCTGCCGAAATATCTCAAGATGGCGGCAACTGAGATTTTTCTAGAACAACGATTCCGCTGAGCGAAAATCGTCTCTAGTGATCTTAATATGACAGATAGAAAATCAGAAAAATCACTGTCGTGTCAGAATCAGTTTTCCGCGAAATATTGCTCTTACAAGCGATCTCATAACTCGTTGCTGAAGCGAGTTATGAGAAAAAGAAGAAAAATTTTCCACCTGAGCGAGTCAGGTGTACCGGTTAATCAAAGCGGAGATGTCATCGTCCGCGAAAAAGTAATTACTGAATCGAGTCTGATTTTTATAAAAGCCTAAAATCGATTTAAGTGCAAATTTATGCTAAATATTTTCTATGGTGAATGTTCCTGAAGGGATTTGGCTGAAAATTCGAAGGAACGTCCGTGATAGTCGTTCGCTTCCATGAAACTAAAATTTCCCACCTTCCCTTCGTGTGTTCGCGCTTCATATCAGATTGAAATTTTGATTGACCGCGGTGGAGGGGAGGCCGCCTGCAATCGCACGTATGACCACGCGAACCGCTACGATTGGTCGGACTGGGCGGGGCTTATTTTAGTATCGAACGGCAAACGCTACACGCCGAACGCGTTTCGAAATTTCGTCTCGCAAAAATGTATGGGGAAATCACAGTTTATTGAATTACTAATAAACCTGTTATCCGATTGCAATTTAATTTACAACACCGTTTCGGACCATCGTCCTTTACGGCTCGAAAAAAATTCGGCGCCGAAGCTTGGCTCGGGCGCCGGTTCCGCACGATTTTAATTGGCGCAGGTGAGGGCTTGGTGGAGTCCAAACCGCGAACATGATTTTAATATTAGTTTATGCAGTGCATACTAGGACATGGCTAGTGTCGTAAAAACAAAAATTCTCAAACGAATTTTGTCCCTGACGACCCTGGTCGAGGTCGCCGCGGGATTCATTTGTTCGATCGCAATTGGAAATTGCGTCGATAGAATTCAGCGAAATTTCTTCAGGGGCTAGAACAGCCTATGCTAGGTGTACCTGTAAATTATGGGGAGCCTCCGTTGAGGAGGAGGAAAACGGCAAGCGTTTCCATTTCCCTCTCTCGCCGCACTCGACCGCAAATTCGGTCGAGTACCGCGCGCGAGCGAGAGACGGTATTTCTATTTGGCTCTGTGCGCCCACGTACTCACTTACAAAGCAGTGGGTTTGTCTTTGCACTCAATAATCCGCGGCGAGACCCGCGGATTGCAAAAATCTTAATATTTGCTTACATTGGCGACTTTGTCCATTTGACCTTGAATAATCGAAAAAATGATGTGTTTATTCTTTCTCTTTTCCTCATTATACCTATCAAGCTTTGCTAACAACCGTATAAGGAAATGCAAGTACAAATCATGCCAAAGGACCGTATCGTATCAATCCCCCTTACTTCCTATGGCGTGATTTACACTTATGCTTTTGCAGTTGTTAGCATTGCTAGAAAAAAAAATATCGCCTTAGTTACAATGAGAAATCGAGGTGCGGGCGGGCTGATCCAGTCTAACCCCGCCGCGCGAGAATGCGTTGACCCGCGAGAATTTATTGCGTCAGACGCCTCGGCGCCAGTGGCCGAGGCCGGGTCAAATTGGACAAATTCACGACATTTGATTCTATGTTTCTCACTGGAAACGCAACAAGTTTACAAAAGTGCTCTACTTTATCTGTAGGCAAAAGTTACATACATGGTAAAAAAAATTATTTGTGTGTGCTGACTCCTGTCTTGTGTATTTACAATTTTATTAAGAGAGGAGGGTTCTCCTCCCTCTCTGACGAGCCTCCGTGAGGTTCGATAGCCATTCGCAAAAAGAATTAGTTATTCCCCAACAATTGTCTTGTTCGAGACCAAATCTATAATTTATTCTATTTAAAAAAAACAAATCTTACTTTAATACATTTCTCCCCCCCTTTTCTCTTTCGCTCCTTGAAGCGGGAAACCATGACAAATACAAAACACAAAAGAATTCCGTCATACTGACTGTTGCGGTTAGTGCCGCCAGGAATGTTAACTATAAAAATTTTCTCTATGACTTTTGCAAAAACAAATCGAATTTATTATTATTTATTAATTTTTTTTTTTTTAAAATTTTAATGTCTTCGCAAAAATGAAATTATTACTCTCTTCAAATTAATCCGCCTGTCATAGCTGTTGACGCTATCGAGGCAGAACCCAATTCACCATCATTTGAGAACAAATTCTTTTCGTTATTAACAGGAGAAAAATTAAACATGTTACAAGTAATTTTTTTTTTATAGTTATTTGATGTTGTGCAAGATAAAAATTGAACATATTAAAACTTAACTGACATTGTTTACTTCAAAAATTACCAAATTGAAAAAAAATGAATTAATTATGTCTTGGGTACAGGAGTTGACTGTATTTACTTTAAGTTAAATATTTTTACTCTACTTGAATTTATTGATTAGCCTTGAAGAGGGATTTGCAAAGGTACTATACTTGGTGATGTTTCTGGGCGTCTTCATCGGCGCGAGGGGTGGATGTGGTCCTCTTCATCTACTTGGTCTGGTCCTAGCGGGCCGGGGCGTCGGCAGCTTCCTCTTCTGGCAAGGGTGCTTCCTCAGTTCTCCGTCGCGGCGGTGTCTGCCCGAGGGGAAGTGGTTCGGCGTAGGGCGTCGGCACGGGGCGGATTTGGTTGGTGTGCGCCTTGATCGGCTTACCTCGTCTGTCCACCCAGTACACATTCATGCCCACCCTTGTAATTATCTTGTACGGCCCCTCCCATCTGGGAGCCAAGTTGGGGATGATTCCAGTCCTCACCCCTGGCTTCGTGAAGCCCCTCAAGTAGATCCGCTGCCCGGCTGAGAACTGCTCAGGCGGGGCGGTTTGGGCGGCGCGCGCATTTGTGCGCCCGCTGTACTCCTCCTGGTGGCGTAACATGGCAGCATCTTGTTCGTCTCTCTCCAGCGCCTCTGTGCGTGCGGGCGGCATATCCAGTTGTGCCCGCCATTCGCCAGGCCTTGGCAGTTCATAACCCATCACCGCTTGACTGGGTGTGAGGCCGGTGGCGGCATTCTGACGGCAGCGCAACGCAAACAGTGTGCGCGGTAATGTTTCGCACCACTGTGCGTGCGCGCCCGGTTCAAGTTGAATTCTCATAGCTTTCTTTATTTCCTGGTTTCTTCTCTCCGTAGGATTAGCACGGGGGTGGTAGGGTGGCGTCGTCCAATGAAGGCATCCCCATGCTTCAAGGGTTGATACCCATCTCTCATGCAGGAACTGCGTACCATTATCGGTAAGCAGCGCCCGCGGGTATCCAAATCTGTGGAACACTTCTTGTTCCAACAGAGGCAGGAAGGTCGCCACTAACGAGTTCCGCATGGCGAAAGCTTCGGTCCATCGCGAGAACAAGTCAGTGACGACAAAAATGTATTTATTCCCTCGTCGGCTCGCCGGGTACGGACCCATGAAGTCGAGGGCCAGTACCTCGAACGGCCGTGTCGCTTCTGTGTGCGACGTCATATGCGCCGGTCTCTGCAGCGCTCCTCGCTTTCGTGTAGCGCATATACGACAGGCGCGCACATACGCCTTCACGTCATTTCTGCGCGCCCGCCAGAAATAGAGCCGTTGTATGGCCCGATTCGTTTCCGCGGCTCCAGGGTGGCCGGCTAAGGGGTCGTCGTGATAGGCGGCGACGACTTCCTTTCTCAAGTGGAAGGGCACCACAGTCAGCAGCCTTCCGCTGCTCTCTTGATGGCACAACAGTCCGTCGTGAACGATGTTACTTGGGTGCGGCTGATGCATTGTCGGCGTCCTTATCGCTGTGATTGTTTGCTGCGTATCCGGATCGGCGCGTTGCGCGGCTTTCACGGCGTCGTGCAACGTTGCCAGTTCTAATAGTAGCGCCACTGGCTTCCGGTGACTTGGCACCAGCATCCGGTCGTCGTGCTCCTCGATGGCAGGCGCCGTGGCGTCTGGATTTCTCGACAGTACATCCGGAAGTTGATTCAGTTTGCCGGCGCAGTGTTGTATATCGAACTGGTGTTCGGATAACATGATCGCCCACCGTGTCAGCTTTGCGCGCTCATCCTTGGCGCTGTGCAGCCACGTCAGTGCTCGGTTGTCAGTTATCAGAGTGAAGGGACGATCCTCGACGTATGCTCGATTGAATTCTCGTTCCATTTTTCATGTCGTGTTTTCCATACAAAAAAAACATCGATCATTCCGCACACTTTTGGCCCTCCCTGTACTTAGTTTGATTGCTTCTCTCTGCCTTGAAAAAAAAATTAGCGCGCACTCTCTTCTTAATACAAATGAATTTAAATTAGCAATGTTTTTTTGTCTGAGTTGATTTTTCTTCGGTGTGCCGCTTTATGTATTTACCACAAAATATTTATAAACGTAAAAAATTAAAATTATTTAAAACACTGAAACTTTTACACTTTGTTCATTGTTCGTAAGTTATTTCACTTATGCTAATTATTGTATTTCATTTGTTATCTCTTCACTGTTAATCAATGTTGTTCACTTATATTTCGTAACACTTAATTAAATATACTACACTTAATAATTATGTTTTTTAATGATATTATGGCACTTAATTAAATTGTTTTCTCCTCCTATCTTCGATTGTAACACGATTGGGCTCGGATTTATCGTTGAGGCATGATTCTAAATTATTAAAAATTCTTTTTGTTTGAAGTTATCGTTGGTTCCCGAGCCCATTTATATTTATTTACATTGTTCTTTAAAAATTATTTTGATTGGGTTCTTATTCAACACTTAACTAATACAGTTCTCCTTTCCTCGATGATAACATGTTTGGGGCTCGGATTCATGTTGGTGGCACGCGTCTAAGTTATTAAAAGTTTTTTTCGAAGTTAATATTTGTTCCCGAGCCCACTTATATTTATTTACACTTATGAGATACATAAAAAAATCGTTTTTTTCTTGTTTCGAATCGGTTTTTTTTCTTGCATACGTTTTTCCCGTTTATTTTTCTCGTCATTTAAAGTTGATAATAAAAAAAATATTCCGCCCACTTTCTTCTCGTTTACTTGTGTTGTTTTTTTTCCGTTAATTAATTAATTCCGCCGTTGCCTACGTTGGCATTCAGCCTCCCTGTGGGGGCCTCCGCACGACCAACAGCGGAGAGGGCCGTTTTCCCTCCTCGGAGGGCCGTGAGCACCGTATTGCTGCGGCCTCCGCTCTTCTTTCCGCTGCCGGTTATCATACCTCGGTTTTGCGTCGTGGTGATGGGGAGACTTGGGTAGGGGAGGTGGAGGGACATTGTACGATTGTTGAGGAGGGTTACAGGTGTGCTGACACTGATGATTGCACGTGCCGTTTCCTGCGCGGTCGGTGTTTGTTACGTTTTGATTCCGTCTTGACGTCTGAATCGGTTTTGGTATTGGCGCCTTTTCTCGCCTCTGGCGCAATTCCATTTCTCGCACCGCATCGACCAGCTCATCGAGCGTTGTCCAACGCAGTCTATCGGTCCTCTCCTGATCCCTGGGCGTCATCAGACCCTGGATCATCCTCGCCAGTTCTAGCGGATCGGCCGGTGCAGTGCAGATTTTCGCGATAGCCCTCTTTTTTTCTAAAAATTCGTATGCGTCCTCATCCTCCTCTTGGAGGACGCTTTTCACCTCATATTCCAACCGCAGTTTTCGCCCTACGCTATCGTAATTGCGTTGCATCGCAAACGTAAACCGTTCCCAAGACGTCGGTTTGACTGGCAGACTTTGCCACCAACTCAACGCTTCGCCGTGAAAAGCCGTGGCGGCTTTCGTGGCCCGGTCCTCCACGTCTGTGTCGGCCGCAGCGAAAAATTTCTCGCAACGCGCGATGAAGCGCGCCGTGTCCGCTTCCGGACCTCCGTGGAACGAGATCGAGAACACCGGCGGGTGTCCCGATCTCGGCCTCTCCTCTCGTCGCATCGGCGCTGGCAGCTCATCTACCAGAGTCGTCGGAGTCCGGGGCTCCGTCTCTTCCGGGAAGATTTGTCCGTTTTCGAACATTTCCGATACGGGCGATTCGCCTCCCTGAAACCCCGGTCGCAAGTTAATTTGGGCGCCAGTCGTGGTATCGTCCACGACAACGGATCGCGAGCGCGTCACTCTCGACATATTCCCGCTCTGTCTGAAAGAGTGATTTTTCTAAATTAGCATTGGCGGAGGCACGAAACTCATCCTCTCAGGGCCGTCGGTGACGATTTATTTTGTTTCCAATCATTCATCTCCGCATACTTTACTGATGTTAATTCGCATGAGTCTAATCCGACTAATCGTTGTTTATTCGACGTCACTCAGTTCCTCGGTGATCAGTCGATTCACGTCGCATCGTTCGAATAACAATTTTCGGGCGGACTGCGCCCGGTCGATTTTCTATGTGCTTTCCGGGGTCGATTTTATTCGATCACCGGTCAGTCGGCGCATGACTCTAATTATGAATTTACATTTATTTTTTAACATAAAGTCTACGTTACTTGATCTGCGCTTTGATCATATGAAATCAGGAATTTAAATCGGCCCTTTTCGTTGGGGGCCAAATGACACGACTGAGTCCCGAGCAGTTAGACGAGAGACAGAGAAATCCGTCTCTCCCCATAACGTCTCGGTTTGGCGTGACGCAGTCAGTCTGTGACAATTTTTAGGAATTAAATATGGGAACAATCAAATTCAATTAAACAACGCTCGTGAACAGTAAAAGGTGGAAATCCACCGGTTTATTTATAATCAAAAAGGGTTTACAGTAAATTTCGATAATTTGGCTAGCCACACAGGAGTGCGCTCTAAATACATGTTAATAAATTTGTCATTCGGCGTGAAGCTCGCGAGCCGAGCCTCCTGGTACCGAATGACAGTCGACTTGCAGACCGGGCCTTTCAGTAGGTCCTTCGCCTGGACTGAGGGTCCCTAGTATTACAATATTTATGTTCCCTTACGGGGAGACATCTATGATTTTATATTTTTACAAGAGAGGAAAAAAAACAACATTCATCATACCATTTTTCTTACAACTAATTTCGCACTCGGCGGTTTTTTTATAACAGTTATTGATTTAGTAGTGGGCAAATTTTATTTAGTCTTGTTTTGAAGTTAAGATCTGCACACTCACTACGCGTGTACAGATCTGCTTAAAATTAATCCCTACGCTAAATCTTATGAATCAATATGGCCGTCATGCCGTACCATATATCTGAATTAGGGGTGCAGAACAAAATTAATATTTAACTAGCACTGTCACAGTCCTCATGACTAATGATTGTTTGGATTTATTATTAATCGGTATGTACGCTAAGTCGTGTCATACATTTAATTCAATTTATAATATTCAGTGAAATTTTATATACAAAGTTATGATTTCTTAGTTTAACGATTCTAACTCAATTCTTATTGGATTTGCTAATACGACTTCGCAACGATTTGCGGGACTCCCACAGCAAGGAACCGAGGTCTGTTCGTGAGGCGGATTTCCATATCCGTCCTCCCTTACTGTGTGCGTTCACTTCCAGTGACCGCAAGCCGTTTAGGCCGGAGCACATTTTATCGACGGCACTCTGAATACGAGTCCGTCCAACCGCCCGTTGGTCAATCGCATTAGCGAAATCTCCTATGAAGTTACTTACACTACGTGTTTCGATTTGTTCGAGTATTAGGGAGGATTGGCGGAGACCAGACCTCCGTCCGAGGTCGGCTCCAGGCACGGTGTCAGACCGCTTGAAGGCGTCGCTATCGAGTGACGTAATCCAACTGGACGAATTGGATTTTAGGTTTTACTATTGAGTGTCTGCCGAAACTTCGACAGACATGAGTCCCAGACAAGTGCGCTTGTCTAGGCGGGCTATCTGCCCCCGGAATTATACGTCCACCGCGCCGTATCACTCGGATTCCCGTGAATCCGCAATGATAGTGCCTCCCTAGTACTCAATACAAAAAACACCCTCCGACGTCGACCTAGCTAAAACTAAACTAGTGCGAGGCCGACGAAGCCTGAGGCCCTTTTTCGCACAAGTCCTCGGGGCTGTCTGATCCTTTGTTACTTAGCTCCGCCGACCTTGCATCGTGAATCTATGGAAGGCGTGATGACAGCTCTTCCTGACGTCTCGAGACTAAGTGTCCCGCAGACTTGACCCCGCGACCTTTCAATGTTAACCAGTGACAAAAATTATGTCTGACATTTATATTTAAAAATGACTCGAATTATCACACCTCCCATAGTTCACCCTTATAACTAACATTTGCCGTTATGACGGCGGTGATCGACGATTATCAATGACACAGAAAAAAACAAAGTACACAACCAATTTCGAAACACAAGAAAATACCTAACATAAAATAACATACAATTTTATACAATTCCCCAGCGTCGCTTGGTGTCGTTTGCTATTTGTGTTATTCAGATACTTCGCCCTCAGATAGGCATACATTATTGAATTTACAATTACCATCATTAGGTGACGGACCTTTCTTTTTCTATTGCAACTCATGGTAGCTAATTATTGATGCGTGGGGCCCGTGACGTACCGCGGCGCAAACGCACGTAGTTTCGCTCGGCCGGGGTACTGCGCCCAATGACGCGGCCAATTTGCCTAATAATTCGTAGTTGATTACTAAACTCGAACTAATTGAGACGTTGCAAAACAACAGTGAATATCGCATTGTTTTTGCGAATTCTAGTTACACCCGTGGTCTCGTCACCGCATTGAAACAAACATACTAAAATTCAGGCCTTGCCAATATAGTTAAATATTGAAACAAACAAACATTCGGACTTTGCAATAGCATTACCTATTGAAACAAACAAAACAATTCGGCTCTTGCAAATATAATTAAATATTGCAACAAACAGAATTCAGACCTCGCAGATAGAGTTGATTGAAACAAACATAAAAAAAGAATCGGCCTTGCGAATATAACTAAATATTTAAACAACAAAAAAAATCGGACTTTGCAAATATACAAATATTGAAACAAACATAAAATTTTGACATGGAAAGAATTGAATATTGATTGCGTTAATCATGGTTACATCTCTTGGTTTGTAAGCGGATTGCAAACAAACATAAAATTTTAGACATGAAAAAAAAATGGAATATTGATTTCTCGATTTGAAACCAACCAAAAGAAATTCCGACATAATAATAAAAGTAAATATCGACTCTTTGCAAATCGTGATTATGCTGGTTGTCTTGTAACTGACTTGACACCGATCACCAGAAAGATTTAGATGTCGCAAAACAAAGATTACTTATTGCACAATCGTAGTATACGTTATTATTCCTGGTTTCCGGTACGGACTTGAAAACAGACGTGGAACGCTTTGGCGTTGCAAAAACAAGATTAATTACTGAATCATCGCAAAACATTTCATTATTCCCGTTGGCCGATACTGAATTGAGAACAAACGTAAGACGCTTCGGCGTCGCAAACACAAGATTAATTATGATTATATAGTTCACGATTTTTCCGAAGACCAAGCGCCGCTGAGTGTTACACTGGACCGAACGGAGAGCATCCTCCGTGCGAAATCGGTCGACAAAATATTTACAGTATACAGGTAGACAGGGTACAACACACAATAAAATAAGACAATGAATTTAAATCAAAATTAGCGTTCCCGTACTCTCCTCCGGCCGCTGTTATTGCCATTTCGAACAAGAAGTGACACACGATTTTACTAGGCTGAGTTTAGAAGAAACAACATTTAATACATGAAGGGGTCCTGTCGACACTTAATAAAATGCGGCTAGGAGCAAAGATATGACCGCGATTTTACACGCGTCTTTATTTCGATTCTCACTGTCGAGATCGAGCAGGAAGCTACAGTTCTGGCCGCGGACCTTAGGTTAAAGAGTATTGACCCAGCAACAGTAGGCCGCGACATATTTATGCAACGTATAATAGTAGACGAACCTTTGGAAGTTCTCAGGAACCGGAGACAGCTTATCAGGAACAATTTCAGCAAACAAAACAGCTGGCGGCAAGCGATAACACAAGGAGGTAGCACAGAATTCGACTCAGCTTTGCACAATGTCAACTATTCGAATGACTTGGTCAAGCTGAGAGAATTTCTGGCTGGTTTTTTTTATTAAAGATGTTGCGGCGGATAATATCGGCAGAAGAGAGCACGGGAACAGAGTAACGCGTAGAAGTCGGTGAAGATATGGTAACTTTTGCAAAACTGACCTGCCTTTTTGTAAAGGATTTGGTCCAGCTGCGTCCTCGGCCAGGGTCAAAAAAAACGGTTGACCCGAGCAAATCTGCTAATCTCAGCATCTGCGTCTCACGCCGATTGGCTAAGATGCTGACCTCCCGTGGCTCTGCCGAAATATCTCAAGATGGCGGCAACTGAGATTTTTCTAGAACAACGATTCCGCTGAGCGAAAATCGTCTCTAGTGATCTTAATATGACAGATAGAAAATCAGAAAAATCACTGTCGTGTCAGAATCAGTTTTCCGCGAAATATTGCTCTTACAAGCGATCTCATAACTCGTTGCTGAAGCGAGTTATGAGAAAAAGAAGAAAAATTTTCCACCTGAGCGAGTCAGGTGTACCGGTTAATCAAAGCGGAGATGTCATCGTCCGCGAAAAAGTAATTACTGAATCGAGTCTGATTTTTATAAAAGCCTAAAATCGATTTAAGTGCAAATTTATGCTAAATATTTTCTATGGTGAATGTTCCTGAAGGGATTTGGCTGAAAATTCGAAGGAACGTCCGTGATAGTCGTTCGCTTCCATGAAACTAAAATTTCCCACCTTCCCTTCGTGTGTTCGCGCTTCATATCAGATTGAAATTTTGATTGACCGCGGTGGAGGGGAGGCCGCCTGCAATCGCACGTATGACCACGCGAACCGCTACGATTGGTCGGACTGGGCGGGGCTTATTTTAGTATCGAACGGCAAACGCTACACGCCGAACGCGTTTCGAAATTTCGTCTCGCAAAAATGTATGGGGAAATCACAGTTTATTGAATTACTAATAAACCTGTTATCCGATTGCAATTTAATTTACAACACCGTTTCGGACCATCGTCCTTTACGGCTCGAAAAAAATTCGGCGCCGAAGCTTGGCTCGGGCGCCGGTTCCGCACGATTTTAATTGGCGCAGGTGAGGGCTTGGTGGAGTCCAAACCGCGAACATGATTTTAATATTAGTTTATGCAGTGCATACTAGGACATGGCTAGTGTCGTAAAAACAAAAATTCTCAAACGAATTTTGTCCCTGACGACCCTGGTCGAGGTCGCCGCGGGATTCATTTGTTCGATCGCAATTGGAAATTGCGTCGATAGAATTCAGCGAAATTTCTTCAGGGGCTAGAACAGCCTATGCTAGGTGTACCTGTAAATTATGGGGAGCCTCCGTTGAGGAGGAGGAAAACGGCAAGCGTTTCCATTTCCCTCTCTCGCCGCACTCGACCGCAAATTCGGTCGAGTACCGCGCGCGAGCGAGAGACGGTATTTCTATTTGGCTCTGTGCGCCCACGTACTCACTTACAAAGCAGTGGGTTTGTCTTTGCACTCAATAATCCGCGGCGAGACCCGCGGATTGCAAAAATCTTAATATTTGCTTACATTGGCGACTTTGTCCATTTGACCTTGAATAATCGAAAAAATGATGTGTTTATTCTTTCTCTTTTCCTCATTATACCTATCAAGCTTTGCTAACAACCGTATAAGGAAATGCAAGTACAAATCATGCCAAAGGACCGTATCGTATCACTATATTGAAAAAAAAAAAAAAAAACTATTGACATCATTTTCAATATATGATATTATTAACGAAAAAAAAAAAAAATTCTAAACGGCCCTTTTCAGGGCCACCACTCGTATTCACATCGGAGGAGTGTCGTTCGCGCTCGTAATTAGCAACAAACGTAATTAATAAATTATCGTAACAAACGGCTGCTGAAAGAATGATTGATAGATAGACAGTAGAGGTGAGTGAGCAAGTAAAGAGACTGTAACAAAAGTACGAACGACACGCGCATATATTTTAACGGCAATTATTTTATGAGGAAAAGCGGCAAGCACTCTCACGAGGGTGTCCGTATCTCGGCCGTTTGTGGAGATAAAAAATCGCCATCTTGTTTTCCTTGTAAAAAAAATTATGGCGCTCGCGTGAAACTGAAAACGGACAGATGACAGAAAAATACTTACCAAAAATAATTTCGAAACACTTGCCGAAAAAATAAATGCGGCTGGTGCGCGCGAGAGTGTGTCGAAAGTATCTTCGCTGTCTGTCGTTTCGACACTCTCAATTCTGCGCACTTATGTTAGCGTAACGAGTATTGTATTGTTAGCATATAGATTAGCAAAAGTATCTTCGCCGTCGTTCGTTCGACACTCTCTCCGTCTGGAGAATCGAACGAAAAGAGATAAAATGCTGCACACACCTATGTTAGCGCAACGAGTATTGTATTGTATTGTTAAAATTGTTAGCATATCGACTAGCAAAAGTATCTATAAATAAATTACGAAAAAAGATAAAATGCTGCACACACACACCTATGTTAGCGTAACGAGTATTGTATTGTATTGTTAGCATATCGACTAGCAAAAGTATCTATAAATAAATTACGAAAAAAGATAAAATGCTGCACACACACACACCTATGTTAGCGTAACGAGTATTGTATCGTTAGCAGAAGTGTCTATAAATAAAGTACGAGTAAAGATAAAATTCCGCACACCCATGTTAGCGTATCGATCAGCAAGCAGCCCACCGCGCCGGCCGGTTGCCGTGTAAAAGAACGAGGGCCGTTTATTTATTTCTATGCAACGAGATCGATCGCAGATCGTAGGTACAGGATGCGCGCAATGTGACGTGTCGGAGTTCGTCTCGAAACGTCTCCTCTCTCAATCGATGGCGGATCGAATGCCAAAGACAAAAATAACAAGCAACAGATACGGGTAGGTAGGCCTGCTTGCTACATTGCACAAAGTATAAAAACGTATCGATGACGATACGCCCCGAAACGACGACGACGACGACGACGTGGTCTTTCGATGCGAAACGAGTGGTAGCCCTGAAAAGGGCTTTTGTTTGTGTGCGCCGATAGTGCGAGCGTCGCGACGCCCGCCCGCCCGCCGCAGAGGAGACGACGACGATTGACAGTCATAATAATCATCATCATCATCGCCGTTGCGACGCGATCGTGATATAATATACGCACGCGCGCGTGCGTGTCACGCCGTCGCGCGTTCTCCGCCGAGGGCCGCGCGCGCTTTCCTCCCCCTCCCGCGCTGCTCATCATCATCATCGTCGTCGTCGCGTTCGCTTACTTCTTGGCTGCGGCTTTCTTGGCGGCGGGCTTCTTGGGAGCCGCGGCGGCCTTCTTGGGCTTGGGCGCCTTCGGCTTCTTGGTGGGCGGCTTGGCGGACTTCTTCGCCTTGGTCGGGGTCTTGGGCTTGGCGGCCTTCTTGGCGGGGGCGGCTTTCTTGGCGGCGGCGGCCGGCGACGCCTTCTTGGAGGCGGCTGACTTGGCGGCGGCGGCGGCCGGGGCGGAAGGAGACTTCCTGGCGCTGGCGGGCTTCTTCTTGGCCGCCGCGGACGACTTGTCTCCGGCGGAGGCGGAGGAGGCGGCGGCGGCGGACTTCTTGTCCTTGGAGGCGGCCGCCGGTCTGGACTTCTTTGCGGCGGGCTTCTTTCCGGACGCGGAGACTCCCCCCGCCCCCCCCGACTTGCCCTTCTTGCCGGCCTCCAGCTTGAAGGAGCCGGACGCTCCCTTGCCCTTGGTCTGGACGAGGGCGCCCGACTCGACGGCCCCCTTCAGGTACTTCTTGATGAAGGGCGCCAGCTTGTCGGCGTCGACCTTGTAGTTGGCGGTGATGTACTTCTTGATGGCCTGCAGGGAGGATCCGGCGCGCTCCTTCAGCTCCTTGATCGCGCTGTTCACCATCTCCGAGGTCTTGGGGTGGGTGGGCTTCACCTTGGGCTTCTTGGCGGCTGCGGCGGCGGCCGCTGCCTTGCCTGCCTTCTTCGCCGGAGTGGAGGGCACCGGCGACGCGGCGACGGGAGCTGCTGTGTCGGCCATGTTGTTGTTGTTGTAGAGAAAAAAAATAAACTCTGAAAATTGACGAAGACTTGTGTGCGTGAGCGAGACGAGTCGAACGCGAGCTTCGCGGTGTATGCGGAGGGAGCGAGACGGAGGCGCCCAGTATCGGACTGCGAACGCCGCTCTCGGAGGTGGCGCCGTTGTCGAGAGACGATTTTAGACGGAAATATGTGCCGCATTTTTGCTTGGATCTCTCGACATTTTTCGACTTTGCCGACGCCCCGAGAGGTCGGGCGCGACGAGAGGGTCGAGGGTCCGAGGTGCGCGGATGCGTCCGTCGATCGGCGGGACGCCGGGCGCCGCGGACCGCTCCCCCGGCCCGCCGGAAGCGTTACAAATTGGAAATGAGCCGGCGCGCGGACATAACGTGTCGGGAAAAGGGCCGTAGAATTTGTAAAAATTGCACGATCCGAGCGGGATCGGCGCCCGGGGGCGGGGAAACACACCTCGCTGTCGGGCGCGAAGGTTTCGGGTCCGCCGGGCTGACCGTTTTCTCGCAATCCGCCCGCGAGTGGGCCCGACTTAGCACAACCGAATCGCCGCATACAAAATCGAACGCGCCGCCTCGGCGCAGTGTCGCGTGCGACACGATAGTATTGTAAATCATCAGAAGCGCGAGACCGCCGCTCCTCCGGAGGAGGACTGTCTCTCTGTATATCGGAAATGAATCGCAAAGGCGACGACGACGACGATCGCAGAGACGTGAATCGCGTAATCTGTCAACGCACGCCGCCCCCAATGACGCAATGAGTATTGTTATTATTAATAATAATAATAAATAAAAAAAAAAAAAAAAAAATACGTTCGACTGCGGTCGCGAGGGCGGAGTGCCGAAACGGCGACGAGATGTGCGATCGATTTCCTCGCATAAGAATCGATTCAGGATAATATCGAAATGTTTTTAAAATATTAAAATCTCTCAGTTTGGACTGCGTGCGGGCATTATCATATTATCGGCTGGTTGTGTTCGCGAACGGGATCATCCATCCGTCTGCCCGTTTGATGTGTGTTGACACAGTCACACAGCCAGACTGCAGACGAAAACAAACAAAATAAATAAATAAATACACACACACACACACACACACACACACACACACACACACATACATAAATAAATCGCACTGTACAAAATGAAATTCATTTGTTTTTTTTTTTTTTTTTTCCCTTCTTCCTCTTATGGCCGCTCTGAGATGATCCCGGTGCCGACGTAAGATAATAGATAAAATGAAAACGAGCGATCGAACATCTTTTCTTTTCTTTTCGTTTCGATCGAGTTCGAAAGTCCTCGAAAGCGGCGCTGAAAACGATCACGGCGACGCCGTTTCGTCTCGCCTGTCTGACGTTCGGCGGTGCGGCTTCTTCTTCTTCTTTTGTTTTCACGTCGGGCTGATCGTCGTATTTTATTTGATTTAATTAAATTAAAATTAAAACATTGCTATTGGCAAAATCAAAAATCAACTCGACTTGTGCGCGAGTGAAGAGCGTGAATTATAATATTACATAATAATCCTCCTTGCGAAATCGAATCTGCGATGACGTTATTGATTGCATTTTGTTTGTTTGTTTGTTTGTTTGATGTAAAACACGCAGAAACAAACAAAAACAACAAACTTACGACGCGACATGTGTTGTTTCGTTTATTTTATATGTTATATTGGTAAAATTCTTCAATGCATTGAAATAATAATAAAAAACAACAACAGATTTGATCGATTGATAAATTAAAAATCCTGCAGAGCGGCCGGCCGGTGACAGGTGCGAATACTCGAATAACTGACATTTGTCGGCGCGGCTTCTTCTTCTTCTTATTATTGTTGATTGGAATTTTTTAAAGGCTGCTAATTACGCGCATTGTCATTGTAATGTTCGTGTATTAATTATTGTTGCGATATGTTTGTTGTTATCGTGTTGATTCGTTTCAAATTTTGACAGCGTAACGCATTATAAACACGACATATTTTAAGCTCCTCGAAGAGACGGGGCGGGGGTGTATTATGATTGAAATGACAATCCGACATCGTGTAATAAATTATATGCAGTCAGTGGGTGTTTTACGAGAATCGCTCGCAATTTTTCCGACACCGAAGGCTATAGAGATGGATGAAATAAAAATTAAATATTGCACATCGGACGATACGTATTGATTGATTGATTGATTGATTTATTATTTATTTAGGTGCTGAAAACGATCGCGACGACGTCTCTTGGCGTCGTTTCGTTTCATCATCATCATCATCATCTGACATTCGCAGGCGATGATTTCTTTTTCTTTTTATTTTCAAGTTTAGTGCTAATCAATCGATCGAATAACCCCATCCCTGCAGAGCTGCCGGGTGTGTGTGGAAAAAAAAAATCGAATCATTCTTTTGTGCGATTGTCCATTCGTAATTAAATAAATAAACGGAGCATTGTAAAGTATTAAAAAAAATAAAAAAATCAAACGTATTTTTAGAATTATTTTCGTTTTGATTTTGTACACACCACGACCCCCGGGTTTCGCCTCTCGGCATCTTCCGGCTGTGCTATTTTTTGTTCGACCGAGTATTTTATGGAAGTGTACAAAGTCAAAATAATTCTGAACTGCTCATATTGGAAAAACAAAAAAAACAAACGGCCGCAGCCTCTACGCCCGTACCTATCCCGATTGCCGGCCGGCTCCCGTTTGTTGTAATATTATTATTTTTCTCTCCATTTCGTTGACGATGTAATGAATGAGATTTACGATTGTGTTTAAAATTTCGCTGACTGCGCGGTGTGTGTGTTTTTTATTATTTCACTATATTATCTTATGACTGAAAAATCTATGTGAACAAAAAGTGCGAAACTGACGTTTAGCAGCGAGGCTTCTTCTTCTTCTTCTTTTGTTTAGTATAATTGTGCAATTGTGTCTGTTCGCAGTTCAATAAATTCAATAATAATAAATAACGAATGAGATTTACGATTGTGTGTTTAAAATTTCGCTGACTGCGCGGTGTGTGTGTGTTTTTTAATTATATTATCTACGACTGAAATCTATGTGAAAAAAAGTGCGAAACTGACGTTTAGCAGCGCGGCTTCTTCTTCTTCTTTTGTTTAGTATAATTGTGTCTGTTCGCAGTTAAATTAATACATAATGTTTTTTCGACCGAGTATTTTATGGAAGTGTACAAAGTCAAAATAATTCTAAATTATGTCGATTTTTTTTTTTAATTATACAAACACATTTTATAGCGTGGAAATAGTTCAGATAGGAAAAACAAAAAAACAAACGGCCGCAGCCTCTACGCCCGTACCTATCCCGATTGCCGGCCGGCTCCCGTTTGTTGTAATATTATTATTTTTCTCTCCATTTCGTTGACGATGTAATGAATGAGATTTACGATTGTGTTTATTTCGCTGAGTGCGCGGTGTGTGTGTGTTTTTTTTTTATTATTTCACTATATTATCTTATGACTGAAAAATCTATGCGAACAAAAAGTGCGAAACTGACGTTTAGCAGCGCGGCTTCTTCTTCTTCTTTTGTTTATTATAATTGTGCAATTGTGTCTGTTCGCAGTTAAATAAATTCAATAATAATAAATAACGAATGAGATTTACGATTGTGTTTATTTCGCTGAGTGCGCGGTGTGTGTGTGTTTTTTTTTATTATTTCACTATATTATCTTATGACTGAAAAATCTATGCGAACAAAAAGTGCGAAACTGACGTTTAGCAGCGAGGCTTCTTCTTCTTCTTCTTTTGTTTAGTATAATTCTGCAATTGTGTCTGTTCGCAGTTCAATAATAATAAATAACGAATGAGATTTACTGACTGTGTGTTTAAAATTTCGCTGACTGCGCGGTGTGTGTGTGTGTTTTTTAATTATATTATCTACGACTGAAATCTATGTGAAAAAAAAGTGCGTAACTGACGTTTAGCAGCGCGGCTTCTTCTTCTTCTTTTGGTTTAGTATAATTGTGTCTGTTCGCAGTTAAATAGATTCAATAATAATAAATAACGTGCTCGCTCGACATTGTTTGTGAGATTTACGACTGCGAATCGATTCGATTTGATAATATTGGCGGCCCTTAGAAGGGCCTTTCTTTTTTGGTGGCTCTCTCGATAGTAAAGTGTTCCATTGCGCGAGCGATCGTCGGTGCTGTGTGATGTTTTTATTATTTTTTTTTTTCCTTTCTCTCTGAACGATAACGAAATTACTTGGAGCTGGTGTACTTGGTGACGGCCTTGGTGCCCTCGCTGACGGCGTGCTTGGCGAGCTCTCCGGGCAGCAGGAGCCTGACGGCGGTCTGGATCTCCCTGCTCGTGATGGTGGAGCGCTTGTTGTAGTGGGCGAGGCGCGACGCTTCGGCGGCGATCCTCTCGAAGATGTCGTTGACGAAGCTGTTCATGATGCTCATGGCCTTGCTGGAGATTCCGGTGTCGGGGTGCACCTGCTTGAGCACTTTGTAGATGTAGATCGCGTAACTCTCCTTCCTCCTCCTCTTCGTCTTCTTCTTGTCTCCCTTGGAGATGTTCTTCTGGGCTTTGCCCGATTTTTTGGCGGCTTTTCCGCTGGTCTTCGGCGGCATGGTGAGCGAGCTGTGCTTTTTTTTTTTTTAAATTATTATTATTTGAGAACGTTCAGCGAGCGCGTTGCGAGCGTGAATGTCTGAATGCCTCTCGGCCAGTTTGGCGGCCGTATTTTCCCACTGTCGCGGCGGAGGGGAGCGCGCGGACGGGCGGACGCGCCGGCGGCGACGCGGCCGCGCTGCGGTGTCGGCTCCCCTCGGCGGCATAGTGGCATTTCTCGAAAAGATTCAATTCCAAACTCACTCACTCACTCGATCAGAGCGTCCGTTCGCGCGCGCGCTCTCTCCTTTGAATTTTAAAAAGTCTCTCGCAACTCCACACTCGCCATGTCAGGTCGCGGCAAAGGCGGCAAAGTCAAGGGAAAGGCGAAGTCCCGCTCCAATCGCGCCGGACTCCAGTTCCCCGTCGGCCGCATACACAGGCTGCTGAGGAAGGGCAACTACGCCGAGAGGGTGGGCGCCGGTGCGCCCGTGTACCTCGCCGCCGTCATGGAGTACCTGGCCGCCGAGGTCCTCGAGTTGGCCGGCAACGCCGCTCGCGACAACAAGAAGACCAGGATCATCCCCAGGCATCTTCAGCTGGCCATCCGCAACGACGAGGAGCTGAACAAGCTCCTGTCGGGCGTCACCATCGCCCAGGGAGGCGTGCTGCCCAACATTCAGGCCGTCCTCTTGCCCAAGAAGACCGAAAAGAAAGCCTAAGCGTGTCTGTCTGTAGATGTGTGAATCGATCGCGCATACATACAGTTATTATTATTACAATATGACTCTCACACTCTCGATTGACACCGTCGTCTCGTCGATAAATTATTAAAAATCACCACAAAAGGCCCTTTTCAGGGCCGCCATATTCTTTCGCCGTCGTTTGATTTTGTCGCGTCGGGGTCGTGCAGGTAGTGTAGGACTGTCGATGATTAATTAATAATATTTACAAATGATTATGAAACTGTCGCGTGCGCGATCGCGATCGCTAATCGCGAGAATATGTTTCTAAGGTGTCGAATATAATGATTGCGAATATCGATCAGCGGTGTCGTATTGTTTGAAAAGCGATGTTTTATTTATTTATCTATCCATCTGACGTTACCTAGGCGACTCGGCTCCGTCCGATTATTGAGATGAAATATGGTATCGTATATTCTACTACCTTTACAATGAATGCCGGCTGTGATATGAAACCGAACACGTGTTCAACGTTAAACGTCGCACAGAATCGCTGTCGGTTGTTTTTATTTATTTTTATTACTGCACGCTCTTTCAGAGTTGTGATTTATGAGGTGCAATATTGTTTATACTATCCATCTCGAAGCGTCGGCGGGTCGGTCGGTTGTTTATTTATTTATTTACAATCTGCCCTGGACGGGCAGTAATTAGCCGTGTCGTGTTATGCAATAATTCACTATACATAATAGCATTGCCAGTGTCGAGAGTTATGATATGTGACATACCTAACGTAAACCTAAACCTAATCATACCTGCCCGGCGTGCGCTCTCTCGACTGTTCAGACAAATAGCTGAATTCTATGAAATATATATATATAGGTATAGGTATAGTAGAGTATGTATTAAATAATATAATATTGCGCTTACGAATGTGCGAAATCTTTCGAAAGTGATTCGATTGCGGCCCTGAAAAGGGCCTTTTGTTTGAATTTATAGAGACGACAGTGTGACGTGTTCAGTCTCGGTTGATCGATGCGGCGGGAGATGATCATCATCAGTCGGCGTCCTTAGGCGCGTTCGCCTCGGATGCGTCTCGCCAGCTGGATGTCCTTGGGCATGATGGTGACGCGTTTGGCGTGGATGGCGCAGAGGTTGGTGTCTTCGAACAGACCCACGAGGTAAGCCTCGCTGGCCTCCTGGAGCGCCATGACGGCGGAGCTCTGGAATCGGAGATCGGTCTTGAAATCCTGAGCGATCTCGCGCACGAGGCGCTGGAACGGCAGCTTGCGGATGAGGAGCTCCGTGCTCTTCTGGTAGCGACGGATCTCGCGGAGGGCGACCGTGCCGGGGCGGTAACGATGGGGCTTCTTCACCCCTCCGGTGGCGGGCGCGCTCTTCCTGGCGGCCTTGGTGGCGAGCTGTTTGCGGGGGGCCTTGCCTCCCGTCGACTTTCTGGCTGTCTGCTTCGTGCGGGCCATTATTGTTATTATTATTTTCGAATCGAAAAAATTAATTAATTAATTTCACTCAACGGCGGGTGTCTGTTTCGGCAGCGACGAGTCGTGACTGAGTGAAATCGGCATTTTCGCCGCCTGTATTTATGCTATACGGCGCGTCCGTCGGCGTCGACCCGATTGGTCGACGGCGGCGGCGGCGGAGAGAGGGCTCAGCGAATGGGAATCGCTCGCGTTTGTCGACATTTTTTTTTTTTTTTTTTTTTTTTTTAAATTGCGCTTTGCTTTGCCATGTTTCGGTTTTCGGAGACGTTGTCGTCGTCGTCCACTCGCTGAACTCACAGTGCGATCGTCCTGCGCTAATTAATTCGATTCGTTTGACATATCGGTCGACTGGCTGTGTGTGTGTGTCATCCTCGTCATCATCATCATCAGCCGTCGCGAGAGAGACGTGCGTCCGAGAGGGGGAGAGCGAGAGGGTCCGAGGCGCGAGCGCATATAAGTAAGTGCTGTAAGACGCATTTTGGGGTCAGATCAGTAGCGGAGCCGAGCGTGCCACGTAGCCACGCTTCGAACAGACATAGACTTTTATTTCACGAAGTTTTCGCAAAAGACGATAATCGAAGATGACCGGTCGCGGTAAAGGAGGAAAGGGATTGGGAAAAGGAGGCGCCAAGCGGCACAGGAAGGTGCTCCGCGATAACATCCAGGGTATCACGAAGCCCGCCATCCGCCGTCTGGCTCGCCGCGGCGGAGTCAAGCGCATATCCGGCTTGATTTACGAAGAGACGCGAGGAGTGCTGAAGGTGTTCCTCGAGAACGTCATCAGGGACGCCGTCACCTACACCGAGCACGCCAAGAGGAAGACCGTCACCGCGATGGACGTCGTCTACGCTCTGAAGAGGCAGGGGCGCACCCTCTACGGTTTCGGAGGTTAAGGGGGTGTTTGTGCATCGCCGCCGTATCGGAGACAGCACAACATCGCTGCGTTAATAATATCTATATTGAAAAAAAAAAAAAAAAACTATTGACATCATTTTCAATATATGATATTATTAACGAAAAAAAAAAAAAATTCTAAACGGCCCTTTTCAGGGCCACCACTCGTATTCACATCGGAGGAGTGTCGTTCGCGCTCGTAATTAGCAACAAACGTAATTAATAAATTATCGTAACAAACGGCTGCTGAAAGAATGATTGATAGATAGACAGTAGAGGTGAGTGAGCAAGTAAAGAGACTGTAACAAAAGTACGAACGACACGCGCATATATTTTAACGGCAATTATTTTATGAGGAAAAGCGGCAAGCACTCTCACGAGGGTGTCCGTATCTCGGCCGTTTGTGGAGATAAAAAATCGCCATCTTGTTTTCCTTGTAAAAAAAATTATGGCGCTCGCGTGAAACTGAAAACGGACAGATGACAGAAAAATACTTACCAAAAATAATTTCGAAACACTTGCCGAAAAAATAAATGCGGCTGGTGCGCGCGAGAGTGTGTCGAAAGTATCTTCGCTGTCTGTCGTTTCGACACTCTCAATTCTGCGCACTTATGTTAGCGTAACGAGTATTGTATTGTTAGCATATAGATTAGCAAAAGTATCTTCGCCGTCGTTCGTTCGACACTCTCTCCGTCTGGAGAATCGAACGAAAAGAGATAAAATGCTGCACACACCTATGTTAGCGCAACGAGTATTGTATTGTATTGTTAAAATTGTTAGCATATCGACTAGCAAAAGTATCTATAAATAAATTACGAAAAAAGATAAAATGCTGCACACACACACCTATGTTAGCGTAACGAGTATTGTATTGTATTGTTAGCATATCGACTAGCAAAAGTATCTATAAATAAATTACGAAAAAAGATAAAATGCTGCACACACACACACCTATGTTAGCGTAACGAGTATTGTATCGTTAGCAGAAGTGTCTATAAATAAAGTACGAGTAAAGATAAAATTCCGCACACCCATGTTAGCGTATCGATCAGCAAGCAGCCCACCGCGCCGGCCGGTTGCCGTGTAAAAGAACGAGGGCCGTTTATTTATTTCTATGCAACGAGATCGATCGCAGATCGTAGGTACAGGATGCGCGCAATGTGACGTGTCGGAGTTCGTCTCGAAACGTCTCCTCTCTCAATCGATGGCGGATCGAATGCCAAAGACAAAAATAACAAGCAACAGATACGGGTAGGTAGGCCTGCTTGCTACATTGCACAAAGTATAAAAACGTATCGATGACGATACGCCCCGAAACGACGACGACGACGACGACGTGGTCTTTCGATGCGAAACGAGTGGTAGCCCTGAAAAGGGCTTTTGTTTGTGTGCGCCGATAGTGCGAGCGTCGCGACGCCCGCCCGCCCGCCGCAGAGGAGACGACGACGATTGACAGTCATAATAATCATCATCATCATCGCCGTTGCGACGCGATCGTGATATAATATACGCACGCGCGCGTGCGTGTCACGCCGTCGCGCGTTCTCCGCCGAGGGCCGCGCGCGCTTTCCTCCCCCTCCCGCGCTGCTCATCATCATCATCGTCGTCGTCGCGTTCGCTTACTTCTTGGCTGCGGCTTTCTTGGCGGCGGGCTTCTTGGGAGCCGCGGCGGCCTTCTTGGGCTTGGGCGCCTTCGGCTTCTTGGTGGGCGGCTTGGCGGACTTCTTCGCCTTGGTCGGGGTCTTGGGCTTGGCGGCCTTCTTGGCGGGGGCGGCTTTCTTGGCGGCGGCGGCCGGCGACGCCTTCTTGGAGGCGGCTGACTTGGCGGCGGCGGCGGCCGGGGCGGAAGGAGACTTCCTGGCGCTGGCGGGCTTCTTCTTGGCCGCCGCGGACGACTTGTCTCCGGCGGAGGCGGAGGAGGCGGCGGCGGCGGACTTCTTGTCCTTGGAGGCGGCCGCCGGTCTGGACTTCTTTGCGGCGGGCTTCTTTCCGGACGCGGAGACTCCCCCCGCCCCCCCCGACTTGCCCTTCTTGCCGGCCTCCAGCTTGAAGGAGCCGGACGCTCCCTTGCCCTTGGTCTGGACGAGGGCGCCCGACTCGACGGCCCCCTTCAGGTACTTCTTGATGAAGGGCGCCAGCTTGTCGGCGTCGACCTTGTAGTTGGCGGTGATGTACTTCTTGATGGCCTGCAGGGAGGATCCGGCGCGCTCCTTCAGCTCCTTGATCGCGCTGTTCACCATCTCCGAGGTCTTGGGGTGGGTGGGCTTCACCTTGGGCTTCTTGGCGGCTGCGGCGGCGGCCGCTGCCTTGCCTGCCTTCTTCGCCGGAGTGGAGGGCACCGGCGACGCGGCGACGGGAGCTGCTGTGTCGGCCATGTTGTTGTTGTTGTAGAGAAAAAAAATAAACTCTGAAAATTGACGAAGACTTGTGTGCGTGAGCGAGACGAGTCGAACGCGAGCTTCGCGGTGTATGCGGAGGGAGCGAGACGGAGGCGCCCAGTATCGGACTGCGAACGCCGCTCTCGGAGGTGGCGCCGTTGTCGAGAGACGATTTTAGACGGAAATATGTGCCGCATTTTTGCTTGGATCTCTCGACATTTTTCGACTTTGCCGACGCCCCGAGAGGTCGGGCGCGACGAGAGGGTCGAGGGTCCGAGGTGCGCGGATGCGTCCGTCGATCGGCGGGACGCCGGGCGCCGCGGACCGCTCCCCCGGCCCGCCGGAAGCGTTACAAATTGGAAATGAGCCGGCGCGCGGACATAACGTGTCGGGAAAAGGGCCGTAGAATTTGTAAAAATTGCACGATCCGAGCGGGATCGGCGCCCGGGGGCGGGGAAACACACCTCGCTGTCGGGCGCGAAGGTTTCGGGTCCGCCGGGCTGACCGTTTTCTCGCAATCCGCCCGCGAGTGGGCCCGACTTAGCACAACCGAATCGCCGCATACAAAATCGAACGCGCCGCCTCGGCGCAGTGTCGCGTGCGACACGATAGTATTGTAAATCATCAGAAGCGCGAGACCGCCGCTCCTCCGGAGGAGGACTGTCTCTCTGTATATCGGAAATGAATCGCAAAGGCGACGACGACGACGATCGCAGAGACGTGAATCGCGTAATCTGTCAACGCACGCCGCCCCCAATGACGCAATGAGTATTGTTATTATTAATAATAATAATAAATAAAAAAAAAAAAAAAAAAATACGTTCGACTGCGGTCGCGAGGGCGGAGTGCCGAAACGGCGACGAGATGTGCGATCGATTTCCTCGCATAAGAATCGATTCAGGATAATATCGAAATGTTTTTAAAATATTAAAATCTCTCAGTTTGGACTGCGTGCGGGCATTATCATATTATCGGCTGGTTGTGTTCGCGAACGGGATCATCCATCCGTCTGCCCGTTTGATGTGTGTTGACACAGTCACACAGCCAGACTGCAGACGAAAACAAACAAAATAAATAAATAAATACACACACACACACACACACACACACACACACACACACACATACATAAATAAATCGCACTGTACAAAATGAAATTCATTTGTTTTTTTTTTTTTTTTTTCCCTTCTTCCTCTTATGGCCGCTCTGAGATGATCCCGGTGCCGACGTAAGATAATAGATAAAATGAAAACGAGCGATCGAACATCTTTTCTTTTCTTTTCGTTTCGATCGAGTTCGAAAGTCCTCGAAAGCGGCGCTGAAAACGATCACGGCGACGCCGTTTCGTCTCGCCTGTCTGACGTTCGGCGGTGCGGCTTCTTCTTCTTCTTTTGTTTTCACGTCGGGCTGATCGTCGTATTTTATTTGATTTAATTAAATTAAAATTAAAACATTGCTATTGGCAAAATCAAAAATCAACTCGACTTGTGCGCGAGTGAAGAGCGTGAATTATAATATTACATAATAATCCTCCTTGCGA
Source organism: Himalopsyche tibetana (assembly GCA_030503985.1). Classification (NCBI taxonomy): domain Eukaryota; kingdom Metazoa; phylum Arthropoda; class Insecta; order Trichoptera; family Rhyacophilidae; genus Himalopsyche; species Himalopsyche tibetana. Next base: position 76,644 of record JAPJYX010000133.1, read on the forward strand.
AATCGAATCTGCGATGACGTTATTGATTGCATTTTGTTTGTTTGTTTGTTTGTTTGATGTAAAACACGCAGAAACAAACAAAAACAACAAACTTACGACGCGACATGTGTTGTTTCGTTTATTTTATATGTTATATTGGTAAAATTCTTCAATGCATTGAAATAATAATAAAAAACAACAACAGATTTGATCGATTGATAAATTAAAAATCCTGCAGAGCGGCCGGCCGGTGACAGGTGCGAATACTCGAATAACTGACATTTGTCGGCGCGGCTTCTTCTTCTTCTTATTATTGTTGATTGGAATTTTTTAAAGGCTGCTAATTACGCGCATTGTCATTGTAATGTTCGTGTATTAATTATTGTTGCGATATGTTTGTTGTTATCGTGTTGATTCGTTTCAAATTTTGACAGCGTAACGCATTATAAACACGACATATTTTAAGCTCCTCGAAGAGACGGGGCGGGGGTGTATTATGATTGAAATGACAATCCGACATCGTGTAATAAATTATATGCAGTCAGTGGGTGTTTTACGAGAATCGCTCGCAATTTTTCCGACACCGAAGGCTATAGAGATGGATGAAATAAAAATTAAATATTGCACATCGGACGATACGTATTGATTGATTGATTGATTGATTTATTATTTATTTAGGTGCTGAAAACGATCGCGACGACGTCTCTTGGCGTCGTTTCGTTTCATCATCATCATCATCATCTGACATTCGCAGGCGATGATTTCTTTTTCTTTTTATTTTCAAGTTTAGTGCTAATCAATCGATCGAATAACCCCATCCCTGCAGAGCTGCCGGGTGTGTGTGGAAAAAAAAAATCGAATCATTCTTTTGTGCGATTGTCCATTCGTAATTAAATAAATAAACGGAGCATTGTAAAGTATTAAAAAAAATAAAAAAATCAAACGTATTTTTAGAATTATTTTCGTTTTGATTTTGTACACACCACGACCCCCGGGTTTCGCCTCTCGGCATCTTCCGGCTGTGCTATTTTTTGTTCGACCGAGTATTTTATGGAAGTGTACAAAGTCAAAATAATTCTGAACTGCTCATATTGGAAAAACAAAAAAAACAAACGGCCGCAGCCTCTACGCCCGTACCTATCCCGATTGCCGGCCGGCTCCCGTTTGTTGTAATATTATTATTTTTCTCTCCATTTCGTTGACGATGTAATGAATGAGATTTACGATTGTGTTTAAAATTTCGCTGACTGCGCGGTGTGTGTGTTTTTTATTATTTCACTATATTATCTTATGACTGAAAAATCTATGTGAACAAAAAGTGCGAAACTGACGTTTAGCAGCGAGGCTTCTTCTTCTTCTTCTTTTGTTTAGTATAATTGTGCAATTGTGTCTGTTCGCAGTTCAATAAATTCAATAATAATAAATAACGAATGAGATTTACGATTGTGTGTTTAAAATTTCGCTGACTGCGCGGTGTGTGTGTGTTTTTTAATTATATTATCTACGACTGAAATCTATGTGAAAAAAAGTGCGAAACTGACGTTTAGCAGCGCGGCTTCTTCTTCTTCTTTTGTTTAGTATAATTGTGTCTGTTCGCAGTTAAATTAATACATAATGTTTTTTCGACCGAGTATTTTATGGAAGTGTACAAAGTCAAAATAATTCTAAATTATGTCGATTTTTTTTTTTAATTATACAAACACATTTTATAGCGTGGAAATAGTTCAGATAGGAAAAACAAAAAAACAAACGGCCGCAGCCTCTACGCCCGTACCTATCCCGATTGCCGGCCGGCTCCCGTTTGTTGTAATATTATTATTTTTCTCTCCATTTCGTTGACGATGTAATGAATGAGATTTACGATTGTGTTTATTTCGCTGAGTGCGCGGTGTGTGTGTGTTTTTTTTTTATTATTTCACTATATTATCTTATGACTGAAAAATCTATGCGAACAAAAAGTGCGAAACTGACGTTTAGCAGCGCGGCTTCTTCTTCTTCTTTTGTTTATTATAATTGTGCAATTGTGTCTGTTCGCAGTTAAATAAATTCAATAATAATAAATAACGAATGAGATTTACGATTGTGTTTATTTCGCTGAGTGCGCGGTGTGTGTGTGTTTTTTTTTATTATTTCACTATATTATCTTATGACTGAAAAATCTATGCGAACAAAAAGTGCGAAACTGACGTTTAGCAGCGAGGCTTCTTCTTCTTCTTCTTTTGTTTAGTATAATTCTGCAATTGTGTCTGTTCGCAGTTCAATAATAATAAATAACGAATGAGATTTACTGACTGTGTGTTTAAAATTTCGCTGACTGCGCGGTGTGTGTGTGTGTTTTTTAATTATATTATCTACGACTGAAATCTATGTGAAAAAAAAGTGCGTAACTGACGTTTAGCAGCGCGGCTTCTTCTTCTTCTTTTGGTTTAGTATAATTGTGTCTGTTCGCAGTTAAATAGATTCAATAATAATAAATAACGTGCTCGCTCGACATTGTTTGTGAGATTTACGACTGCGAATCGATTCGATTTGATAATATTGGCGGCCCTTAGAAGGGCCTTTCTTTTTTGGTGGCTCTCTCGATAGTAAAGTGTTCCATTGCGCGAGCGATCGTCGGTGCTGTGTGATGTTTTTATTATTTTTTTTTTTCCTTTCTCTCTGAACGATAACGAAATTACTTGGAGCTGGTGTACTTGGTGACGGCCTTGGTGCCCTCGCTGACGGCGTGCTTGGCGAGCTCTCCGGGCAGCAGGAGCCTGACGGCGGTCTGGATCTCCCTGCTCGTGATGGTGGAGCGCTTGTTGTAGTGGGCGAGGCGCGACGCTTCGGCGGCGATCCTCTCGAAGATGTCGTTGACGAAGCTGTTCATGATGCTCATGGCCTTGCTGGAGATTCCGGTGTCGGGGTGCACCTGCTTGAGCACTTTGTAGATGTAGATCGCGTAACTCTCCTTCCTCCTCCTCTTCGTCTTCTTCTTGTCTCCCTTGGAGATGTTCTTCTGGGCTTTGCCCGATTTTTTGGCGGCTTTTCCGCTGGTCTTCGGCGGCATGGTGAGCGAGCTGTGCTTTTTTTTTTTTTAAATTATTATTATTTGAGAACGTTCAGCGAGCGCGTTGCGAGCGTGAATGTCTGAATGCCTCTCGGCCAGTTTGGCGGCCGTATTTTCCCACTGTCGCGGCGGAGGGGAGCGCGCGGACGGGCGGACGCGCCGGCGGCGACGCGGCCGCGCTGCGGTGTCGGCTCCCCTCGGCGGCATAGTGGCATTTCTCGAAAAGATTCAATTCCAAACTCACTCACTCACTCGATCAGAGCGTCCGTTCGCGCGCGCGCTCTCTCCTTTGAATTTTAAAAAGTCT